>LS487892.1:7309-48576 GCA_900490705.1 Pristionchus arcanus
ATTTTTGGCATCATGTTTAACTACTTTCGGCTAATTTTTCATTCATTATTTTGATAGAACCTGATTCTCTGAACCATAATCTACAACTATGAACACATGAATATTTAGTACACGCATTTTCATTGTGTACCACCTTGTGATTGGCGACGTTTGTTTGTATTATGGTCTTTCCATGTATTTACTGTTGTACTCTATTTTTACTCATTGCCTTATCAAGTAAGAGGTAAAATTAAACAATATAATATAGGGAACTTTGTAAAAAAAATAAAAACTAAAATTGGGTATGGTATACGGTATTTGAATTCACAGCGCGTAGCCCGTAAAAGCGTACTCAAAAATTAGCGCCTCCGTCCCTATTCTCTGAAACAATGTATTTTGGGGTTCTAGAGGGTCCTGATGACGATGAGCATATTCATTTTTCACAGAGAGCCTCCGTTGGCTCCAGATGACGTCGCGTCCGAATGCCGAACAAGCCAGTATATTTTATTTTGCATAATAATCAATAATAATTTTATAAAAAGGAAGTTCTCGTAGAGTGGAAAGTACCCAGCGAGAGTAGCCTAGATCGGATCGGAATTCTGTAAGGATTCCAAATCTATTTTTCTCTTATTTTTCTTGCGTGCACCTAAGGTTTTATGCTAATTATAGTAAGCAGTCTTTTAAGTAAATTTGGCCATCTTTCCAACTGTTTACAGCCTCTGATCTACCTCGATCGGAGGTTGTAAATAGGCGAGTCTCTCATTCCCATCGATCTCTCCCCATCCTCCTTCGGTCCGTTCCTCTGGCGAGAGATAAGGGGAAGGAAGAGAGTGCAGACGGATTGGGAAGGGGAAGGGGGAGAGGAAGGGATCGATGGGAATGAGAGACTCGCCTGTTTACAACCTCCGATCGAGGTAGATCAGAGGCTGTAAACAGTTGGAAAGATTGCAAAATTTACTTGCAAGACTGCTTACTATAATTAGCATAAAACCTTAGGTGCACGCAAGAAAAATAAGAGAAAAATAGTTTTGGAATCCTTACAGAATTCCGATCCGATCTAGGCTACTCTCGCTGGGTACTTTCCACTCTACGAGAACTTCCTTTTTATAAAATTATTATTGATTATTATGCAAAATAAAATATACTGGCGTGTTCGGCATTCGATTTCACTCGGGCTACCATACTCTCTTAAAATTGGCTATTTTTGGAACGAAGAAAAACGAGAAAAAGTGATTTCGACGCGACGTCATCTGGTGCCAACGGAGGCTCTCTGTGAAAAATGAATATGCTCATCGTCATCAGGACCCTCTAGAACCCCAAAATACATTGTTTCAGAGAATCGAAATTTTTGAGCTGTGCCAGCTCTTGTTCGATTCTTTCGCGAACGGCCTCATAGGTTATTTTAATGGTCTTTAAATTTTTGTGTGTTTTAGTTAGTTTGTATTGCATGAAAGCACATGAAATCATCCGAAACACTCCTTTTCACTATCTGATCCTCACCAGACACGGAAAGATCAGTGGAGAATACGAGAGAGCAAGAGAGCACAGAGAAAAAAAGAGGTCAACTCTCTCACTCTCTCAACTCTCTCTAAATGTAACGCTCTCTCGCATTTATTGTGGAAGCAAGAAATACCAGATACGGGCCTGCAATTCTTTTTACAAATATCACAATTCTCACATAATATGTAAGAATCGAACTGAATCAGGCAATTGTTTTTTTTAACAAATTTAGTTTTTAATGGTTTTAGACACTACTAGATTCCACTAGAATATATTAACCGACTTAGGGACCACCATCGATTATGCAAATCATTGATTCATGACTCGGGATTGATCTCAAATTACTAAACAACCGTATAGAATCATTTTTTGTTCAGACAATACCTACCTAAAGATTTTGGTTTTCGAGAAAATTGATAATATCTGAAAAGTTGGTTCTCAAAAACGAGAGACAATCATCTTTGAAGGTCTGTAAAACCAGAACAAAGAGTAGCCCGCGACTTCTGACATTTCCTAGTAATAGATCCTGCGCATGATGTGTAAAAAATGGGCCAAATCAATGGTCTCCTTCCAATTTTTTTCTTAGGTCAAAGATCATATTCATCACAATTATTTGGGCATATAAAAAGATGGAAGGGGACCATCGATTTGGCTGATTTTTTTTACACTTCATGCGTAGGACACTAGTCCATAACTGGAAAGTGTCAGAAGTCGAGGGCAACCGAGGGCAACCGAATATATAATATTCAATAGTATGCCAGATCGCCAGTAAATCTTCCTAATTTCATTTACTATTTTTCCCCTGTTTCGATGATGAAACAATTTTTCTTTTTAAATATGTTATAGGGGAGCCGAAGCTGTCCTGTAAAGGTAAAGATATTGGTACCTGTATAGGTTATTGTATAGGTATACCTGTATAGGTATAGGTTATGTATAGGTTAGGTTGTGGATTTCAGTAGAAAATCAGATGTCCACTTATTATCCGCGAATTGGCTTCCCAGCTTTTGAATCTTTCTTGAACGGGACACAACACGATAAAAGCTACCGATTTAACTAGGGTACACGTAAAATTTAATAACGAGCAACCTCGCAAAACTGAAAAAAACTCGAGTGGTGTAGCCGGGGTGCAGCGAAAAAAAGTGAAAATTTCTGTGACTTGACACTGCACGCGAGCATACACCACCACCTGCATATCTTTAAGCGAATCGCCTTGGACCCTTTCGTGTAAGTCCTCTTCGAGATAATCTGCGTCGTGTGGACACCACACGATGAAAATGGGATGGTGGTCCCAAGATGAAAATCATATAATAGAAAAATAGTTATTTAGATAATAGTCGTGTATTACTTATGAGAGTATATATATATACTAGGGATGGCTTAATGGGAGAAATAACCGAGTCTAGCAAGATCTTGCGAAAGTGAAGAATGATTTCAAGCGTTCGTGGTAATTGAATTTGACATCTTGCGCTGAGGCATCTTACCAGTTGCATAAAAAAAATAATTAAAGGAGGCGTATCATGAAAAATTAGTTGATGTTTCTGAGAACATGATCCGATTGGAATCTAGAACGATATTAGAATCCCGAAGTTTGGAAGTCGTACATCCATTTTAAACCGAGCTATAAGCATTTGGCTGCGTTCCAAATGACCCTGAAGATCCGGCAACGAACGAGAGAGTATGCAAAATGAGGAGAGCGCCCTCTCATTCCTCACTTTGCATAGTCGCCCGCGCGATTCGTGGTACGCCTCCTTTAAAAGGCTTCCGATTGGCTTCTACTGAAATCGGGTCCTTTGAAACGTAGCGGGTAATAGAGGGCCGGTACCCTCTCCAGTTTGCCGTTTAACCCGAATTGCCAACTCTACTTCCGATGTTTCGTAGTTAGACGTTGTATCAGGGTACTACACCGAGATAGAAGAGAGAGCGCAGACAGATATACTATCGATCTGTATGGGCGTATTGAAGTAAAATGTCTCAATGTTGCAAGGAAATGACACCGTGCTATTGCGGAAGATTCATATCCATGAATGACTACGCTGATGTTGTATGCGCTGTACGAAGAGGAATCCGTTCGATGAAATTTTAAACCTGTTACTTCCGATCTTGTAGTGATAATAAAATCAATCTTTATACGAACTCAACGTTAAATCTACAGCCTCTTGAACCTATTAAACAGCCGAGTTGAGAACCTCCTTGTACTTCTTGATACGAGAAGCAATGGATAGATCGACGTACTTATCCCCGATGTTCACGATAAGTCCACCGACGATCGAAGGCTTTACGTTGTAGGTGATAGTCACTTTCTGACCTTTCTTCACCAGCTGAAAGATAGATAATAAAGCTATTTGTTATTAACTCGTCTGCCAAATAAATATTTTTTTTAATCACAATTTTGGAAAACGTACCTTGGACAGAGCATCGTTCAGGGCACCCTCGTGAGACTTCGAAAGGGCCTCTGCAGAAGTGACCTACAAAGAAATGACAAGTCCATATTCAAAACCATCTGACAATGAGCAATGAGTGCTTTTGCAGCTAACTACCGCAAATTTGAAGTTTTTTTTTTAATATTAGGGTGTCCCATAGGGTTGCAAGTTCGGGATCAATACTCTCGCACCAGTGCGGGAGTCTCGCATGGGTGCGGGACTCCCGCAGTCCCTTCCCATAGGAGACGGCTAGAGAGCGTGGGGAAAGGAGAGAGCAAATTCCTCTTCTCTGTCTGCACTCTCTCCCAACCCCGTGATCTCTCGTCGGGGAGGCAAGGGAAGAGGTCAGTGCGGCAGAGAGAGGGTCGTAAATCGGTGATTCTCAGGAATAATCAAAAACAGCTGATTTCGTAACAATAACCGTTTCTGTTAACCGCTATAACCGTTTCAACAACAATAACCGTGTCTGGACCTTATCTCATTCGTGAAATCCGAAAAAAATCTTTTTCACTCAGTTTATACGAAATTATCGTTAAATATTTAGAATCTTTTCTTGTCCCAGATAAACGACCAGTTCCTCCACCTTCACTATATCTCCGGTCCTATTTTTGAGGTTCTGTATCACCGCACCGTCTTAGTATATCGTCTCTCTCGAGTGGTATTGAATGCGAGATGGAGAAGAAAAAAGGTGAAGGGTAATAACGACACCGATTCCGATACGACAACCATAGCACTTGTGAAAACAATGAAAAACTGAGAAAATATAAATATTAAAAAATATCCTCGAAAAATATGATAAAATATGTTTTCTTATACACTTATAGAAAGCCCGTTATATGCAAGAGCTCATTGAATAATTATATGGTTGTAGGTGATCGTCACTTTCAGACTCTTACCAACCTGGACAAACAGCTCTCCTCTATGAGCACGCATAACAGACTCGAATGACGAGATGACTGCGTCGAGCTTGTTGAGACGACCATTGTCGGCAAGAAGGCCAAGGAAATTGGCAGACTCCTTAGATAGAGACAGCTTCTGGGCAATAGCAGTGACGGTCGCTTTCTTCTTAGTGGCTTTGAGAGTGGGATCGAGGACAAAATCCTGACAAACAAAGAAAAATCAATATTTTGATTTAGATTTAGATATATGTTATATAAGGCATAATATATTTTTTCAGCAACATAAAAATATGCTAGATGAAGAAAAAATACAACGAACTCTGAACTTAGGATTCTCCTTTAGAATCTCGCGAACGCTTTTCAGATCCTTGTCAACGGTCTCGAGATTGTTGCTCTTGTGAGCAGCAGAGTACAGAGCCGCGGCATAGCGTCCTTCGATTCCATGGACCTAGGAAACTATATATTACACACTTAATAGCATTTTAATGGAGAGTATCACGAATCGAAATTGTCGGGTCCTAGCACGAAGTGTCTGCACACTAGGGATGTCTAAACGGTAACGGGAAAACGGGCCCGTTTAGGGAGTGGAAGCTAAACGTGACAAGTTTAGCTCCCTCGCCCCTACCCCTTCCTTAATGTTAGTGTCCTTAATGTTGAGAGCGAGAGAGCATGCGGAATGAAGAGTGCTCCCCCTACCCCTCGTTTTCGAAACGAGCCCGAAATGGAGAGGGGCGCCATTACGGGCCCGTTTAGCCCGTATTGCCAACTCTATTGCACACGGTAATTTTTTCCCCGACAGACTAGGGTTGCACGTTCGGTTTCGGCATATCCGAGCTCACTGAGGCCCTTCCCTTCACTTTCGAGCGCGTGCTCTTGAGAGAGGGAGTACTCCCTTCCCATCCTCGGAAAATTCGACAAGAGGGCATGGCCCCCGGGAAGCCGACTTAGGGCTGAGAAAAACGTCCAAGAGCAGTAAACAAATTGTGCTACCAAATGTACTGCTGTATTGCTACTGTAAGGAAACCGGAAATGTACAGTAATTTCATCTCCTAATTTGCGGATATGGATGACTAAACGAAAGATCACTAAACGGTAAATGCAGGATCAGGGCGATCGTTGTGAGACATTTCAAAGTAATTGCTAATCAGGCAAAAGCGGCGACTGTAGGTTATTTGAATTCACGGGTTTTTGGGATTTCTGGATCTTTGCCAATCGGACGTTTTTCTCAGCCCTAGGTCGGCTTCCCGGGGGCCGTGAGAGGGGAAGAGGGGTCGGAGAAACCGAGAACCCGGAGGAGAGGGAATGGGGGGAAGGAGAGAAGGGAAGGGGTCGTAAACAAAACCGAGCCAAAACCGACTCCCTTGGTTTTTCAGACATCCTCTTCCCTTCTCCTCTCCTCTCGATCGCACCTGCAATCGAGAGAGGAGAGGAAGGGAAGAGGGGTCGAATATCCCGAAACCGAAACCGAACGAACAACCCTAGGAGAGACCCTCAAAGATTTCGTCACTGACTACTAGGGCTGCAGGTTTGGTATCGGAAATACCGACACTCTCTCGGGTCAGACAGTAAGAGATGAGAAATAGCGTGCGTAAGTGAGTTCAGTTTTTTTTTCTTTTTAAAACGCGGTCCGCATTTATGTCTTTTGTTATTTTGTTATTTATGTCATTTATGTCTTTATGTCATTTATGTCGCATTTTCTTATAAGAGCGTCGGGATCCGGAGGGGATGTGGCACAATAGCTAAAAAATGGTCTCCGGAGGTTCATACTTGGTGGTTAGACTCCCTAGGGGTGGGATACACTTCAGCCAAAAATTTGACCCCAAAAATTGATCTTTGATCTTTGATCTCGGAAAGTTTCATCTTCATTTTACCCCATCATGCGATAAACCATTCGAAAGAGCGTCAAAAGTTATGTAAGATCCCAAGTTTTCGTAGGTCTAGCACTTCCCGTTTTCGAAAAAATCGATAAAATGTAGATTTTTCGTGTTTTTATTTTTTCAAAAAAATTTTTCCCGATGTTCCAATCGTTGCGTATTCCTGAAAATATGCGACAATATGTAAACATATACGAAGAATTCAGAAAAAAATATGCCGATTCGATACGACATACCACACCATGACTTTTTTCAAAAAACCTAGCACGCAATCGTCGACGCAGGTTCGAATCCCGCCTGCGACTTATCTTTTGCCGGATTTTATTTCGACCCAAAACGATGTTTTTCGACTTGAAATCACTTTTGATATGTTAGTAGGTTATAATAACGACGTTTTTGCCACTTTTCAAGAGAAATCATGATCATTCCTCGCATCGACTTTTTTCACATAAGGGTCCCCCCTTATGTGAAAAATACATGTTGGGGTCATGTCGAAATTGACCCAAATTTCATGGCTAATGGCAATTATGATACTACAAAACTTATTTTCAGACCGTCTAATCTAAAGAATCTCGATTTGGAGTTTCGATTTTGACATGACCCCAACCTATTTTTTACATAAGGGGGGACCCTTATGTGAAAAAAGTCGATGCGAGGAATGATCATGATTTCCCTTGAAAAGTGGCAAAACGTCGTTAATTTAACCTACTAACATATCAAAAGTGATTTCAAGTTGAAAAAACATCGTTTTGGGTCGAAATAAAATCCGGCAAAAGATAAGTCGCCGGCGGGATTCGAACCTGCGTCGACGATTGCGTGCTAGGTTTTTTGGAAAAAAGTCATGGTGTGTCGTATCGAATCGAATTGGTATATTTTTTTCTGAATTCTTCGTATATGTTTACATATTGTCGCATATTTTCAGGAATACGCAACGATTGGAACATGGGGAAAAAATTTTTTGAAAAAATAAAAACACGAAAAATCTACATTTTATCGATTTTTTCGAAAACGGGAAGTGCTAGACCTACGAAAACTTGGGATCTTACATAACTTTTGACGCTCTTTCGAATGGTTTATCGCATGATGGGGTAAAATGAAGATGAAACTTTCCGAGATCAAAGATCAAAGATCAATTTTTGGGGTCAAATTTTTGGCTGAAGTGTATCCCACCCCTAGGGAGTCTAACCCCCACGTATGAACCCCCGGAGACCATTTTGAGCTCCTGTGCCACCCCCTCCCCCGCTCTTACGCAGACCGCATTTTAATCTTTCTGCTCTTTCTCTTTTTCTTGCATAAATTCGATCACAGCAGCATCAGCCGATGTGATCGGCTGCTGCTTAGGAATTTACATAAATAACCTCGCTCTCGCTGCTTAGGACGGCGTTTGATGGCAGAATCATCTAGGGTTAATTAACCGGTTAAGCCTAACTCATTTGCAGAAGCTTCTAATTATGGGCATGTGACCGGAGCAATTTGACACCTCCGTTCGTTAGTTATCCGACGGAAGTGCCAAATTGCTCCGGAGCAATTTGGTACTTTCGTCGGATACGGTCACATAATGATTAGTCGACTTGAGTAATCACTCGGATCAAAAACATTCAGTCTCTACACACACAAAATGGTATTTGGCATTGAGACATTCCTCAATTATTAGTAGAGCTTCGAAAACAAACGAGTACTCGTCGAGTTTTGAAAACGAGTACTCGTTTACCGAGCCATTCGAGTACTCGTTTTCTCGGCGAGTACTCGCGAGCATTTCACTCGAAATGGGCGAGGGCGGGCGGTCGATTTGAAGTGAGAATGATGCGAATGGTGAGTTATGTTTCAAGGATGAAATTAATAACGAATCAGATTTTCTTTTTTGGAACACATTAGGACCCTTTTGAAAAGAATCTCTTTTTAATTTCCTGATGAAACATATCTAGTTGTGAAGGTTGAATTTCATTCAGCGCCGATCATTCCTCAATCCACCGACCGCGCGAGTACTCGCGCGAGTACTCGCGCGAGTACTCGAATGAGATGAACAAATGCTCGTCGAGAACGAGTACTCGTTTTCTTTCTCTAAACGAGTACTCGTTTTCGCGCGATCGCTCGTTTTCGAAGCTCTAATTATTAGGCACTTCTTTACTTTACCTGCCCACCAAATATTCATTCTCCTCATTCTGTTGCTCGCTCGCGCCCCTCTCTCATTTCTTGAATTCTAGAGCTCAGGGCACGGTCAAATAAGGGCAGAATGGTCCAGAATTTATTGAGTTTGTAGGGAAATTAAATAATTTCGTTCAACTTTCAATTCTGCGCGTTGTCTTTTGCATTTTATAGAACCTACTAATTGAGTTTCGAGCAAATGTCTGAGAAATTTTCCCTCGGTCCTCTAGTCAGTCCGGCCTTCTTCCTTCGGTGAAGAAAGTGGGGTGCTCTGTCCCCCGCGGGCTGACCGCTCCTCTGGTTGAGGGGAAATGAATTCCCCCTCAACTAGAGGTATGGGGGGAATGAATATTTGGTGGGCAGGTAAAGTAAAGAAGTGCCAATTATTAAAATCCAATAGAATAGCGTTCTAACTCGACTCCGCTTTTATGTGCATTGTAGTGATATAACATATATGTAAATATATGTATGCACCTGCACCGGAGTCTTGATCAACTGACTCGCAAGAGACACGTTGCTCGTCGAGAAGGAGCGTCTGAGGACGTTCGAGGCCATATTACCTGAAATATCAGGATAGATACCTAACAAACGAATTTCGATAATGAACGAACAATAGACATAATCAATAGAAAAAACGATGACTGGGGATCAAGTTATCGACGAATCACATACGTCATAAAAATATGTTGGCAAATTGCCACTTTGGAACGATGACTGCTCGTCAACTTAGCCTTATAGTTACGAACCAGTGATACTCAGTTCGAATCGTGTGTTTTCCTGCGGATTTTCCTGTTTTTTCTTTTTTCCCGATAGGCTTGCGTTTCTTTTCATGTAAGTATCATAAAAATCGCCCATCCAGTTAATAAAAATATGTTTAGATTTCATTTTAAAATATAGACGGTGATAGTTTCTATCATTATTTAGTTGAGCACAGACCGTGTAAGGATTGAATTATTTCAAAAAAAAATTTCATTTTCCTGGCCAATTTCGGACGGTTTCTTTAGAATATCGATTTTAAGATTACAAAAGTAATACTAGACTACTTACTTTTTAAATATTTATAATGCATTTAATTTTGCCATGCCAGCTGTTAAATTTCCACTCATCTCGCGCAAGCTCAATGCGGTCTAGTTGCTTAGTTTTAGATTTCCTTATGTGATATGTATATTACGTTCATTTTGATTCATAATCGTCTCATCTTGTTAGTTTATGCAACTATTTTTCTGAACATCTTGGAATGAATTCAATGATTGAGTATTTCACTCCAGCTCATCCGCTCGACTGGTTAAAAGAAGATGCCTCTCGCACGCGATCTTCTGCATCCTGACCCCGAGAAGGAGCGTCAGAAGTGCAAACTGAAGAGACTTGTTCAGCACCCCAACTCGTTCTTCATGGATGTTAAGTGCCCCGGATGTTATAAGATCACCACCGTGTTCAGGTACTTGTTCATTCTTACCTTATGACGCCTACGGATAAACACTATCAACTGCAATGTCAATTTTAGTTGTCGCCTTTAGAAGGTCTATTGTCTAAAAAATGCATATGAGCCTGGTTGCCTAAGAATCAATAACACTTTGGTACAGCTATTTTTCGAAAACTTGAGAATAGAGGTTCTCGAGGATGCTGATGATCATGGTGTACTTCATTTTGATCCAACTCGACTGGTGCAGCCGTGCTACATCCTTGCTTAAATTTTTATTGCGTTTCATCGACTGCAAACTGAGATATGGAAATATGGTACCGTGCAGCACGGTTGCAGCACGGCTGCACCGCTCGAGATGGAGCAAAGTGAAGTAGATCATGATCATCAGCACCCTCGAGAACCTCTATTCTCAAGTTTTCGAAAAATCGCTTTTCCAAGTATACCACATTGATTGATTCTTACGCAACCACGCTCATATTACGAATCTTCTCAGATATTAAGTGAAACAGTGATGATTTAATTTTCAAAACAAAATATCTTCCGTATTAAAACAAATATAACACATCGAGTATCTACAATTTTCACTGCCTCACTTTTTTCATTCTCCTTTTAGCTTTTAAATATTTTTAAACATACTTTATTAATCAAAATATTTTTTTTTGGAGATTTATATCTATCGTGCACTTTTTTCGCTTAATTTTTCATGCTGGATAGAATTGAACGGAACCAGGTCATGAAACGCAAATTGTGGCGTGCTTTTACGAAAATTTTTTAAAATTAAAAAATTTAATTTATCACATTTTTGGGCGTGATGAGGTTAGGTTTCGGGTAAAATACCCTGATTTCGTGGAATGGTTGCATGCTTTCCTCTAATTTTTTTAAAATAAAATTGGCCTAAAAATGTGGCATGCTTAGGTCTTTTCGGGAGGAGTATTTGACCTATGAACGGAACGCTATATTCCGTGGAGTGACAACTTTTCGTCTCGTTGTCCACTTGCCAATCAGGCGATCTCAAAACACTTTGAAAACACTTAAGAAAATTCCATGTTATCTAAATTCGATAGTTAAGTGAGCATGGGAAATTTTAAAAGTACGAAATGTCGACATTCCAGGGAATATAGCGTATCAAGCGTGAAAAATTAAATGATAGATACCACAGATGTACAAAAAGTTGTCAAACACTTAATATAACGCTCCTTTCCAATCTATCGTGACATTTTTTTCGCCACTTACGCATCGTATCGCTGGATATTTTATTTTTTCTTGTTTCTAAAGCAATAACCGATTATGACGAGAAGTGATTTGAAAAAAACTTGTTTCAACACGCCGTTCACAATATTTCTGAAGCTCTGCCGTGTAAGCGCAATAGTCGTATTTCCGGTGTGTTTTATTTCTATGATGGTAGAAGTGGCGGGGTAGAAGATGTTTCGCGGTGGATGTCGATGGAGCGAGGCCCTAGCTTTACAGTGTGACTCAATGCAGTAATGTAGCCCCCCCCAATACGAGTACTACATTACTGCATTGATAGACTTTTCTGTTAGATAGATGAGATAATTCAGAACTAAGATTATTTGAGTGACTATTAAAAAAAATTGTCTTTCTATGTCTAGAATAATACTTTTATATTATTTTGAACATTTTCAGCCACGCTCAGACTGTCGTCGTCTGCGTCGGATGCAACACAGTTCTGTGCCAGCCCACCGGAGGCAAGGCCCATCTGACTGAGGGATGCTCTTTCAGAAAGAAGCAGCACTAAACCGTGTATTGTTACTGTTATCTGCCCTCCCGATAAAGATGTTGGTTGATTAAGGTTTTGTTTGGTTTATCCCGTAACGTACCAGTGCCTTCAAAACTTGTCTTTATGGTGATGGACTCGGAAAAGGCTAGATCGGCAGTTATGGGGTGGTATTCAACCACATGCTTCTCGTCAAGTGAGTTCGTTTTCAACCGACTGGCAGCGCTCCTGCAATTTTGGAATTTGTGTCCTGTGAATGTTCTGATTGTGAAAATTTGACCCTTTTTTCCCGGAATTCACCACGTCGCTTGTTTTTGCTAGGTATGAAATTACCGCTGGAGCCATTTTTATTTAATTTTACTACATTCCGATGCCACCAAATTTGAGATGCCAACAAAGCGCGCGCTTGATTTCCCGACAGTTAGCGATGAGAGTGTTTAGAATAAAGATCCATCTACTGTTGAGTGACCGACTCGGAATCCCTGCTGTTCCCTAGCCCGAAGATTGCCGAGTGATCGACCAATCCTATTGTTGATAAAACGGCTGTTAGGGTCTTTTGGATGACAGGAAGAAGAGAAATGGGGCGGTAGTTTTTAGGAAGTGTTTTGTCCCCGCCCTTGAACAGGAGGAAATTTTCAAAGGGAGTGAGAGACGCACCGGTCTCATCAATTCGAATGCGGAATAGTGAAAGAATAAGGAATTCCGCCTTCGAGCAACCGAGTTGCGGAAAAATGAGAGTGATTGTGACTCATTTGTGAGGAATGAAAATGTGGGAATTCCGCATTCCGTTTAGAAACCCCTACTCAGAACACTCTCTACTTCGTCTCTCCCAATGGGAATGAATTCCTCTTCTGCCTCTCGCACTATGTAGTTTCTCCCGCCGTCCCCTTTGTAGAGGTTGTTGTAGTGTTCTCTAAAAACTCCTTCCAGGTCAGCTTTTTTACCTTGCATTTTCACAATTAGTTCTCTCCCAACACTCTGACTTCCTATCGCCTTACTGTAGTTTCTTCCCTCTTCTACTGCCTTTTCCACCATTCTAGTCATGCGATCTATAGCATCTTCAATTCAATTATTTATCCACCAGATTAACATAAATAGGGTAGTAGCGTGGATCTTCGTTAACTTTTTGGTGGAGGTCCGTCGTCTTGATTTCGAATCGGTTTGGGGGTGGGGCTTCGGGGGAAGCAGCAGGTTGGTAGTACGATTAGAGCCGTAAGAGAGAGTCGGGGGTAAAGGAAATAGAAGGAAGAGAGATAAGATGATTTCGAAAATGGTGAGGAGAGCTTGCAGCGTATTCATCAGAAAACACGTTCCATCGTTTGATACTCCTAGTTACAAAACTCGAGTGAGACTTAGGAGGAGTGTATGGCAGCGAGATGCGCAGTGAGTGAGATCCGCGAAGATTGCGAGCAAGAGGGGACAAGATAAATAGATTAGAATGGTCATAAGTGTAGAATCCATGTATAGACTTATGAAGATATAGACAATATAATAGAAAATCAGAAGAAAAGAAGCATTTGAACATGAGGTTTAATTTCGCTCTCGCTTTAGAGATCATTCTAGAAATGTGGTCGTTGAACTTGAGAGAGGATTGCATAACAACACCAAGGTCTTTAATGGAAGGCGAAACAGAAAGGGGAATTCCATTTATTGAATACTGGAGTCGGGGATTAGTGGTTCCAAAATGCACAATTGTACATTTCGTCTCGTTAAGGGAAAGATTCCATTCCTGAGACCAAGAATAGGGAACCTCCAAACTATACGGAAATGAATCGTGAATCGGTTGATGGGAGTTGGTAGGGACCCATGAGAGTTGCAGAAAACCGTTTTCAGAAGTTGCCCATCCCAGCTACTAAGACCCGAAAATCGATATTTCAAAACTGCCTGAAAATTTTGCTGCGCGCGCGTCCAGGATAGTTTTCGATACGTAAGGGAAGGTCACCAACTGCCTTGGTGGCTGAATGGATAACGCGTCTTCCTTGGAGTCACGGGGTTGCTGGTTCGATTCCACTTGTTTGCAAAACTTTTTGCTCTCTTTTTACCGACTATTTCTTCCATTATTTTCCATTGGAGAGTTGCTAATTAGTAATTACATTGTGGAGTTAATTCTGTTTTTTTTTATAACGTATTGTTTTACATTTGAAAGTTTCCGTTCGTCCATGGAAATTACTTTGAAAAAATCTGTTTTTATCCGTAAACATCTCCAATGTTTGATCCATTATGTAATTTGGAGTCCCCCCCTCAAGAAAAAGAGTGGAAGAATTATTCGGAAAAATGAGAGCAAAAAGGTTTGCAAAATAGTGGAAAAGTAAGTGTGTAAAATAGGGTTCCGCAAATGACTCACTCGAGGAGACCTCGAACAAAGAAAAGACTCACGTCTCCTTTTAAAATTGGAGACGTGAAACGTCTCTCTCATTTCAATATTACTTTTCCCTTGTCTCCTTTTTTGTGAGGAGGAGAAGGGAGACGTCTCTCCATTTTCCCTTGTTCGAGCCATTGTGATCGGTGGGGAAAATTTGAATTGAAATTTCCGAAATCAAATTATTTTTTGAATTCTCTCACAGTGAGAGGAGAACAATGGAAAAGGAGACGTGATCGGAGACGTCTCCCTCTCATAGAGACGTCTCCGAGGGAGACGCGAATGAGGGAGACAATCTCTCTCTTCACGTCTCTAATTCGAGACGTGTCATTTGCGGAACACTAGTGTAAAAGTAGTAGACCCGAAAATCGATATTTCAAAACTGCCTGAAAATTTGGCTGCGCGCGCGTCCAGGATAGTGTTCGATACGTAAGGGAAGGTCACCAACTGCCTTGGTGGCTGAATGGATAACGCGTCTTCCTTGGTTCGATTCCACTATTTTGCAAACCTTTTTGCTCTCATTTTTCCGAATAATTCTTCCACTCTTTTTCTTGGGGGGGGGGGACTCCAAATTACATAATGGATCAAACATTGGAGATGTTTACGGATAAAAACAGATTTTTTCAAAGTAATTTCCATGGACGAACGGAAACTTTCAAATGTAAAACAATACGTTATAAAAAAAACAGAATTAACTCCACAATGTAATTACTAATTAGCAACTCTCCAATGGAAAATAATGGAAGAAATAGTCGGTAAAAAGAGAGCAAAAAGTTTTGCAAAAAAGTGGAATCGAACCAGCAACCACGTGACTCCAAGGAAGACGCATTATCCATTCAGCCACCAAGGCAGTTGGTGACCTTCCCTTACGTATCGAAAACTATCCTGGACGCGCGCGCAGCCAAATTTTCAGGCAGTTTTGAAATATCGATTTTCGGGTCTTAGTAGCTGGAATGGGCAACTTCTGAAAACGGTTTTCTGCAACTCTCCTGGGTCCCTACCAACTCCCATCAACCGATTCACGATTCATTTCCGTGGAGTTTGGAGGTTCCCTATTGAATGAGGCCCTCACCAAAATGAAGAGACGGCGACCCGTATTTGGAACTCTAGTAAAATCCATCCGATTAACTACATCTACATCAAGGGCAGGGAAGTCCCGTGGGTAGACGTGGGAGAGACTGCACGACGTGATCATGCGTATTTCCTGTTGTCACGAGTCGTCCCGATCGTTACTTTTCGTGACACTTTTCATCACGTTTCGGACGGAACGGGATGATTCGTGACGGACGCCGTGATGGATCGTGATGAACTGCGTGACTGCGTCTCGGATAATGTCCCATAAAAAATAATTTCACGAATTTTAAATGCGTAGATTTTACGTTTTTTATACTGACTTTTAAAAATATAATTTTATCATAGAGAAGAAATCGCAAATAATTACTTTTATTCAAAACTGAAACACATTAAAAAAGAACGGGGGAAAACACTTGCTACGACGAAGCGTAATGTACGTATGGATTAAATCAAAGCAGAAACATAAAAATAGCCTTCTTGGGATGAAAATGAAAATACAAGCGAAAAGATTAAAGAAATCAATTACTGGTTTTTCTCTTCTTGGCTGCTGGCCTCTCGAAAACTTGCTTCATTCCTGCCGCACTTTTATTCGAGAAATTTACATTGAGAGCTGTTGCGCTGAACCAAGCGCCCTGCAAAGAGTCCATAAGAAATGAAGGAGAAAAAAACTATTACAGATTTTAGTTTTATTGCGGAACCTTTGCAATTTGTATGCTTTTCAAAGGCTAAGGCCTCTGTTGAAGAAATAAACAAAAAAAATAATAAGAACGTCAAAAATATGTGGGAAACACCAATAATAATCTAGTAATCTTGATATGGATATCAACAACAATTTCGATTAAATACCTGATGTTCAGTAGTATCTTCTGACGTGAGATGAGTCCATTTAGATCGAGATGCCTTTCCAAAATCTTTCACCTCAACAGCAATTTTTAGAAGGAAAAATAATGTAAGGGATACCTGCATAACCTTAGGAAGGACAGTCTTATCAAATTTATCGTCCAATGTAGCTTCGTTAAAGTCTCTGCAAGTAATTGAAATAAAAGAAATGTATAAGTTAGTAGACACCTTGTATATACTTGATCTTCCTCGTCCAAGAAGAATGCTCCTCTATGATAATACTTCTGGAGGAACTTGTACTTTCCCTTCTCTGCCTGCAATCAATCCTTTTCAATATACAAATCACCAAGTTCAAAAAAAGTCTCGCTGCATACGGACGAATATGTAATATTCGAGTACATCTCGATGGTTGAATGTTTAGCTTCCCAAGGAGGGATAGATGACTGAGTTGGGCTATGTACTTATTTCCTTCTCACGGCGGTTCAAAAGCGGCGCGCGCCTACAATTAAAATGTAGAGAGAGCGGCGCGGTCAGACAGTGCGAGGCTCCGCCCACTTACCCTCTCCTCTCTCGCATGTTTCTTACCCGGCCAGACCAAAGCGCGCGCAGGTGTATATCTAGCTCTCTTTTGATGCGCAATATGAGGCCGTTTGCGATAGAGTCGAGCAAATCCGGAGGTGGTTGGCACAGCTCAAAAATTCCGAAAAAAAATGCAGCTGAATGTGAAATCAACCGTAAGCACTCCTCCCGTTCCTCTTCCCCTCTTCCCATCCCTTCCCTTCCTCACCTCTTCCCTTTCCCTCTCTGCGCTCTCTCACACCACCACGCTCTCTCGTCTATCGGAGGGAAGAGGGAGGGAGATCGGAAGTCGATCGGAGGAGGGAGGACAGCTAACGGTTGATTTCAGCTGCATTCTGGATTAGTCTTTGCTTTCAATCTTAGAAACGGCCCAATGAATTTGGCTCAAAATGTAAATACAAACTAATCTCAACATGGCGGTTCGATCTATGCCGGTTGCTAAGCTCGCAACTCTCGCAGTTAAAAGTTGCATTTTAATATTTTCTTTTTAAATTTTATAAAAAATGAAGTAGATAGGCGTGTTCAGCATCAAAAGCTACCCCGGCAAACATATTCGCGAAATGTAATAAAATCCTGTTTCGATGTGACGACGTCTGGAGCAGAACCCCAAATCCGAGAGTTTCAGAGAATCGACATTTTTGTGCTGTGCCAGCTCTTGCTCGACTCCATCACAAACGGCCTCATATAGGCTCGCTCCTAGGGTTGGCTTGTCAAGCAAGATTGCAAGATCTTGTCAAGAAATAACTCAATTATCCCGTCTTGTCGAGAACAACGAATTGTTTTTCAAGATCTTGGTTCTTGAAATGATCTTGAAATTCCACACTTTTCGTCGTTTTTTGTGGGTGGACCGGTCGAAGGGGGTCGGCGAGGGCGGAAAATGATCAACCGATCTTGACAATCTCTTCAATCTTGAAATAATCTTGAATCTTGAAATGATCTTGAAAAGAATTGGCAATTTGCCAAGTCTTGCCAAGATCATTCTGCGTCATTCCAATCTTGAAATGCGGTTTCAATCTTGACAAGCCAACCCTACTCGCTCCCCCCTACTGATGCCTACTTCAGATAGTAGCATACTGTATTTAAAGAGTAAGTGAAGCTCGTTGGGCTCTTTCGAATGAATGGTCTGCGGTAAACATAAAACGTTACTGGTGGGAGTAATACTCTGTAAGTCTACACAATGATTTGAACAATATCGGACGGCATGTCGAGAATAACTTCAAATTTTCATTCATTTTTGCTTCGTGAAAAAAATTCAGCAGTAAGTGAAATTGCCCACCCTTGTTTACTTCCTACCATGTTCCCAACGTCCGAACACGCGTCTCTCCCACTTCTTCCCTTTCTCTGTTACCCCCCCCCCCCCTTCCTACCGCTCCCTACACTCTATCGCTTTATCTCTCTTATTTGGAAGTCTGGAAGTGGAATGAAGGGCAGATTCGTATATTTTGCCTGCAAACTCAGCTTGCGAATTCACTGCTAATTTTCTCTCTCGCGGTGCGGCCAAAATAGCAGAAGAATTTAAAGCTGCTAAACTATTCTCGAAATTCCGGTCCGATCTGTGTAGGTCTCCCATCTCAGTTTTGCGTCTGTGAAAAGTTTCATTTAAAAAAATATATAACTTTAAATTTAAAAAAATTTAATGAAAAATATAAAAAAAGACAAGCGTGTTCTGCATCAAAATAGTTTTCAACGGGACGTCGTCTGGAGCCTCAACTCTGAAAATGAATATGTGAGCCGTCATCAGCTCACTCGAGAACCCCGAATCACAGAATTTCAGAGAATCGACATTTTTGAGCTGTGCCAGCCCGCGATCGCAAATAGCCTCATATGAATGAGATTTAAAAAAAAAGAGAATTAGGGAGAACTGCTTATAACACGGCTTCTCTCATTCAACGTTCCTCAAGGAATGGGGCCATTTGCATCCTGTTGGAAAATGAAAGGAAGGCCTTCATAAAAAAAATCCTTGAATCATAGTTTTTCATAGCAAGTCATAGTTTTTATATATCGATAATATTCAAATTTGGCCAAAACATGTAGATAGACATTGCACGCTTCTCTGAGACCTAAGTTGTTTTTGTAGGCAAAAGGGGCCTACATTTTCTACAGAAAGCCGTTATTTATAGGAAGGCCAGTTGAGTGCCACGAATGCATGCGAAAAAAATACAGAATATTATTTTTGCGCATATGGGTTTGACCAACAAAAAGAAGCTAAAAAGAATGCTCTCGTCCTAGGCATCTTTTTCAACTCTGTTATACTCAAGTCATGCTAAAAAATAGTTAAGCAATTTTTTTTTGTTTTCAGAGACATACCTTATTAGTAATAATCTTAGGATTTGCTCGAATATAAGCCCGTCGCTCCTCCTCAGTCATATTGTGTACTCGTTCCAGTTCAGCTCTCTCCTTTGCTAACACTTCTCGTTCCTCCCTCAATACCATTCAACGCTCACTTATCCACAATTATACTATTCCCAAATTGCTACCATATGAGGCCGTTTGCCTAAGAATCGAGCAGATCCAGGGTCCACAACAGATCAAAAATTAGAAATATCTGAAACATAGTTATTTGGGGGCACTCGAGCATGCTGATGGCATACATATTTTGCTCATCGTCAACAGTATGCTCGAGAGTCTCACTCACTGTTTCAAGAAAATTTTTTTTCTATGACCGCTTTGCTCGTTTTCTAGGCAAACGTCCTCATACAATTCAAGAACAATTATAATAGTGCTGGCGAGATATTCGAACAATAATAGTGGAAAATCGTATTCCGAAAAAGTAATTTTGTTCTAATTCAACTAAATTTCAACTAAAACGATAATTTGTCCTGGTTGGGTAACTTTAAGCTCATTTAAAGTTGTAGATAAAAAATCGATAATTATGCAAATTTCACCAAATGATCGATCTTCTATTGGGTTGATGCAAAAGTTTCTGACGGTTGCGTTTCTTAAAAAGTCAGCCTGATGGCTTCTTCTATCATCAATTATATCCCACATTTTTTTAGAGGAAGGGTGGCCCACTATAACCAAAATATAACATTTGATCATGGATTCATAGTATGTGACAAATAATTTTTAACGTCAAATCTGGCGCCAATTGGATCGAAAAAATGGATCTCATGTGCTCCCGATTGCAGGAAATTATGCGAAAACTAGTGATATATTTTCTATGCAAAAATATTATGGTAAGGGTTGCTCTTCCCAATAAGGGTGAAACATCCGGCTTCTGAAGTACCGTGAATGCATTACAGCGACAAAAGTACCGATTTCGTCTACAACATTTCTTGGTGCCAGCTGAGAATTTTGCAGCTTACGAAATAGGATCAGCATCTTCATGAAAATATTTTTGAAAAATATTTAGCCAAGGTCTATTTTGATGCGAAATTTGAATATCAAACTCAATCCTTACGAATGCCCGCCTATAAAAACTGTTTTCGACACTTATCAGAAGATCTTCATTTTCGTAAAGTCTCATGTCTAAATTGGGGAGATGGTCGTTCACTCATGAAACTGTTTTTGTAGTAACCAGCCGATTTCGATCGGCTTGCAGGGTTCACCGTTGCGCAGCTCTCTCCTCATTTCACTATTTCGAAAGCGCACGCGACATCTTTCGACTTGTTTACACTTAGGTGACCTCTCGACTTGTTTACAGTTTCGAAACCTGTTTACTTCGCAATAGTGGACAAACGTGCATACATCGGGAGACATCTCTCCTTTATTAAGGAGAATGATACTAATTGATTGTTCTTACTTCCTATGAAGTTGGTTTGTCATTATATTAATTCTCTAAAAAGTACTGGCTTGAGAAAAAGTCAGTCCGGATCGCTATCACGAGTTCATCGTTTTAGCATTGTAACGGTACTTCAAATCCGATTGATCTCTTCTAGTATGCGCTAAAATGTTCACCCACGTCTTCATTTTCTATGAGAAAATATAAGCGGATAAGTTGAAAATGAAAGCTAACATCGATCAGAACAGATAAATTCAAAAATCGTCAGAAACTTTTGCATCAACCTGATACTTAACACTAAGGGAACCAAATATCAAAAAGATCAGAGACAAAAATTGTTTGTTGTAGTAAAGAGGGTCCCTTTTCCTACACTTTTACAGGAAACCGGTGACCAAATGAATATATCGCTACATACCTGTTTCTTTTCAGTCTCTTCATTTCTCTCAATTTCCAATTCTCGTATGCGATTTCTTCATTTTCGTCATCTGTCTTTATACATTCTAGATCATGTTCATCCTTCTTCATATTTCTCTTCTCCGCCTGATTTGGCATACATACAATATCATAATACAAACAATTAGGGTTGCAGATTCGATGGAGATATCATCAACCCTCTTTCCTTCTTGCCACAACAAGACGAGAGAGTATATCAGTGAGAGAATATGTCAAATACCATTTGATTGAAAGACGTGATTATATCTCCATCGAATAGGTCCCTTCAATCCCTTCAATGCAATACCTCTTCTTCTTCTCTCAATATGTCATGTACCAATCGGATACTCTCTCTCTTTTTCTCTTCGGCCCTTTTATCTTCATCCGCTTTCAATTCATCCATCTTCTTTTGTTCTTTCTCAGCTTCTATCAATGTGATTCTATCCTTTTTCCTTACAAATACAGGTTTGAGTCTAGGAAGAGTATCTTCTTCTTCCTCTTCACTAGATGAATATTCACTCTCTTCTTCATCATCTTCGTCTTCAGCTTCTTTCACTTCTTCTTTAATCGCCATTTCATCCATTTCCTTCTTTAGTATTCTTTCTTTCATCATTCTTCTACGCCGTTCCAGTTCATCATCACTATCATTATCTTCCTCTACTTTTCTGCTTTCCTCTTCCTCCATATATCTTCTTCTAGCTCGAGCTCTCTCTCTTCTTTCTTCACGCATATCTTCATCTTCATCCGAACTCGAATCCTTTCCCACAATCTGTGACTCTCTCACTGAGCCTCCCAATCTGAAACACAAACTTATCCAAATTGCATTGATTCACTACTCTCGAGCAAACCTTTTTTTTCTCCCTAATATTTTTGTTTTTCATTTTTCAATTTCCCAGTTTGGTCAGTCGACTCGCGAGTTTCTCTTATTTGACTCGCGAGCGATTGTCTGATCAGAGTATCTCATAGCGAGCGATTGTCTGATCAGAGTATCTCATAGCGAGCGATTGTCTGATCAGAGTATCTCATAGCGAGCGATTGTCTGATCAGAGTATCTCATAGCGAGCGATTGTCTGATCAGAGTATCTCATAGCGAGCGCCAGTTACTCGCGAGTTCCACTCCACCAAACTACATTCCTCACATCAGTTATATAGAGTCAATCCGTCTCTTTGTCAGTCACTCTCTTTCAAAAATCGTCATAACTTGATCCCCCAAGGAACTATACCATATGAAACCCATCATCTTTAATTTCGCTTTAAGCGCCGTTTTTACAGGGAAGTCAGCCAAATCAATAGTGTAATTAGAGTAATCTAGGCAGAACGGGGTGTTTCAACGAGTCTTGCTGATATTTCATTATTTTTTTTGGGAGGAAAGTCTCAAAAACGTTGTGAATTATATCAGCAACCGGTTTCGGATAAGTCTTTCATCTCTACCCGAGCATTAACATCTCTCTTTCTCATTCTCATTAGTCTTTACTTACCATACATGAAAAAGCAAGTCGAAAACTACCCGAAATTTGAACACATACCCCGCTTTCGAAGTTTCGTTTGACAAGGCATGTAACGTACTATTCGCAAACATAACCAGCTTTCATATAATTAGTCGGTTTCCAATGCCTTTTTTCACAAACATACTAGGGACCACCATCGTGAGAGCCGGAAATTGAAAGCCATAAATTAGTGTGAGATTTGAGCCGGAAGCCGGATTCGGAGAAATTCCGGGAGCCGGGTTTAAGACTAAACGGTGCAAACCTTGTCAATTTTACTTTATCAATCGATATTTATACTTTAACTTGAAAGGCCGCGAATTTTGTCGTTATGTGAGCTGAATAGGCCCCATGGACAACCCCTGTGCAAAAAATGAGGCTACTTTCATGGTCGTCCACGTCAGATATAGTCGAAAACAGCTGTCGCACTGGCCGAACTCTAAATGTTTCCATTGATATTTATATTTTAACTTGAAAGGCCGCGAGTTTTGTTGTTATGGGAGCTAGCTAGGCCCTATGGACTACCTCTATGCCAAAAATAACGCAATTCCATGGTCGTCCGGGTCAGATATCGTCAAAAATAGGTGTTACAAGCTCCTACTTCGGCATGTTTCGAACGCAAACTTTCGTGCACTGTCTTGCGTTGATGAGGGCCGTGAATTATCGCTGCTGTTTGTTGACTACCGAGCCCTGGGCGACCCCCTCCTCAATTTTGAAGCCGATCGGTGGGCGCCCGCGGATGGTGCAAGCGAAAATATGCTGGAATTCACTGTTTGTTAGTGCTTTTCACCACTTTCGTAGCTTGCACTGTCTTTCTTTGGCGTGGGCCGCGATTAATCTTTCTTGATAATGTACCCCCTACCCACGGACGACCCCCTGCGCGATTTTGACGTGGTGCGGTCAGTGCCCACGGACGGTGCATACGGAAACGTCTGATATGCTGTATTGTTCCCTTACTTTTTAATCGAGGGAGATATCACACAACATCGAGGGAGAGCATGACACATATTCGAGGGAAAGCATGGCAAAGTGAAATTGAGCAGTGAAAAGAGTGTTTTCTAAAATGAATTGTATAAAAATTTTTGCCGGAACCGGGATATATGCAGTCACAGCCAGGGCCGTCACCAAAGCCGGAGCCGGTACAAACGTCGCCTGGCGGTGGTGTGACTCTCGTTTTGAAGCGAGAGACTTTATTTATTTTGCAAATATCTTTTTTCTTTTTTAATTTTTTAAAATTTTTATTTTTGGATAATCATTCCACACCTATCGGCTAATGATTACGACGAGTCTTGACATCTGAAATACAAATCCGCAATTATGATGGTGGTCCCTACAAACATACCCCGTTTTCGAAGAATTTTGTCACCAAACTTATTGATGCATGTTACTTACCTGGACTGTCTATCCCTTTCTTCTCGTCTTTCTTCTCTCCTATCTCGAATCTCATCCCTTTCGTCGGCAACATCCGAGTCACTTTCACTATCCGATTGAGTAGCGAAGGCAGGTCTGCACATCCAATATTACTTCAATTAATCCATACAAAAATATATGTTCCCTATCAAAAAAGGCACTTCTATAGAACGCGGGGTCAGCCTATAGAGCTCCTATATTCTAGGTAGAGTTCAGAAAGTATGCGCTCTATTAAGATGATCAGTGATGGGAACATCTCCCAGACAACCATCCAAATTAGGAATTTCGTCCTAAATACAGATGAAGGCGCTTCTATAGAACGGGGGGCCAGAGATACAGAGTGAGCAAGCGCAAGATTTACTAGCCTAAATATATTTTTTGCCTTATTATGTTATGGCTAACAAGTCTAACAAGTCCATCATTTATGAGCGCGAGGTCGGATATGGGAGGGTAATAATGATTATTGGCACGACGAAATAACTGTTACTGTCATAGAAACTCTTATTTTCGTCACCAAACCCACCGGCTTTCATCTGTATTTAGGACGAAATTCCTAATTTGGATGGTTGTCTGGGAGATGTTCCCATCACTGATCATCTTAATAGAGCGCATACTTTCTGAACTCTACCTAGAATATAGGAGCTCTATAGGCTGGCCCCGCGTTCTATAGAAGTGCCTCAAAAAAACGATCGTCAACTATTTGTTCAAGGTCACGGCAGTATTTAAAAAATATATATTTACAGCGTTAAAAATATTAGCATGTTAATCTCGGTGATCCAGAGAATAGTGTTGCTAGATAGAATTATTCTTATTCGCGGGTAATTTCATCAAAATGATTAGTGAATTTTTTCTCACGTTTATTCGCGAGTAATTTTGCATATATTCTCGAATTGTATTCGAACTCTCTCTCTCTCTTCCTCGCCCTTGGTGGGGGAAGATTGGTCTATTCTGTCTATGTAAAAAGTAGGATTGGCAGTTTGTGTCTGAGAATACCGCTCCGCCCGCGCGCGCTCGGACAGGAATGAGTCCGAAATGAGAATGATCTCTGAACAATGAGACAGCGAATGGTCCGAGATGAGAATGGAAGAGAATTTCTCGGACCATGTATGGTCCGAAACTTTTAACGATCGTTGTAAGGCTAAAACATTTTAAAAATAAATAATTTTAAACAGGGAACAGTCTCAATGAGATCTTGATGATATTCCATGCAGTAAACAGCTCAAAATGATCCGGAAAATTAACTGGATTTCACCACAGTCACTTACATATAAAGGCCGATTTTACTAACTTTTAGACTGGACTAGCTCGGAACGTTAACAGAATAGCTTTAATCAAATTTAGGTATTTCTGAAGCAAAGTGTTTCCCCCGAAACGCCTGATTAATCTCACTATATTGACACTTTCTGCTTCTGATCGTAGTCCCAATGTGGAAGCTCATTTAACTATCTTATCGTATCACTAGAAACAGCAAAACATCTAAAAAGCGACATTTTTCCCATGTCTTTAAAGTTCGGACCATACATGGTCTTAGACCATTATGGTCCGAGAATTTCGGACCATTCATTGTCTGAGAAACCGCGCTGTTCGAACAATTCTCGGACAATGATACCATTAATTAGACACAATCAGACCGTCAACACCACACTTTGGTCTTTGATCTTTCGCCCCTCGGCGACAAAACGGCAACTAGTCATAAGTTTGCTCAAATACATCCTTCCGAATTCTAATTGTTCTCAATCGACTCCTTGTGATCTCCTCTATGCTTTGTGACATTGTACTTTTATCTTTCGCTCATCAGCGACAAAACGGCAACAAAAAATGGTTCGTTGCCGTTTTGTCGCCTGTGGAAGAAAAGATCAAAATTCAAAGTAGCAGTATGTAGAGTAGGTCACAACGAGTTAACCGACACCTATAAATTCACTGAAGAAAGTTTCTGAACGGTGCTACGGCTCGTTGCCGTTTTGTCGCTGATGAGCGAAAGATCAAAGTTCAATGTCACAACGCATAGAGGAGATCACAAGGGGTCGATTGAGAACAATTAGAATTCGGAAGGATGTATTTGAGCAAACTTATGACTAGTTGCCGTTTTGTCGCCGAGGGGCGAAAGATCAAAGACCAAGGTGTGGTGTTGACTAGAGGAGGTCTCAACTAGGGTTGTGAAAACGGACAAAACCGACTTTCGTCGGCGAAGAATGAAGAATGAGGAGGAGATTGTCCGTCTTTGTCCGTGTCCGGACGGACAGCTGATCGTCCGGAATTGTCCGGAATTTATGCAAAACTGTCCGGACACAAGACAGATCGTCAATATTGTCTCTCATTCCCCTCACTCGAGCAGAAGAGGGTGGTCGACTCAACGACCCCCACTCATCCACTCAAATGGGAGAAATGAATTACAATCAAATTATCCTTTATTCATCACGGGCAGTCCAGACAACGGTCGTCCGTCGGGACAGACAAAGGAGATCGCAATTGATGTAAATGCGTTGTCCGGACAATTTGTCCGCATTTTGTTCGGATTGCCCGTCCGTTTTCGCAACCCTAGTCTCAACGAGCCGACCAGTAGCCATTAGAAGATGGTAGGCTGAATTAGTGAATTTTTATAACTCGTTGCCGTTTTGGAGCGAAAGACCAAAGATCAATGTGTTATTGCATACAGGAGGTCACAAGGAATCGATCAATACCCATTATAATACGGAGGGATGCATTTGCCAGGTGTTATGAATGGGTAAAAATATCAAAGATCAAATTTGGTGATAAGACCTGCAATTGATACTGATAACGGTGACCCTCACCCAAGGTCCTAGATCGAGGTAACACAGAGTTATACTCCGTTGCCGTTTTGTCGGTTGCCGTTGCCGTTTTGTCATGCCCCCATTTTTGAGGCTTTTTAATGCTAATTGAAAGAGCCTCATGGGTGATTCCAAGCTTCTGACAGCCCGGTAGAGATGCGGACGATTCGTTAAGGAATTAAAACCAATCGGAATCGTCTAAACTCAATCTGGCCATTTGAGTACTTCGAAAGTCTATGCTGTCTGTTTAGCAGAACCACTACACTTTTATGTTTTATTTTTATTTTTATTATCCTATGGAATACCAAGTCTCCAAAAACGATTAATGTGAAAAAAACCTCAAAAATTAATTTCTAAAATTTTTTTGAGTTGTTTACCTGTACGAGTGTATCGATATCATCAATCGTATGAAAATTAAATATAAAAATATAAGAGAATCACGCAAAAATCAAAAATAAAGTAATATAAAAGTGCTCGACAAACTGTTTGTCGGATGGTTTGACGAGGGTTTAGGTCGGCAAAGGCTTTTGCCGCGACAAACGCCTTTGACGACAAATCGAAAGTTCATGCATACCGGCAAACCATAAGTCGGGCAAAAGAGTTTGTCGGCAAAGCCCGACAAACCCCTTTTGTCCTGCAAAAGGGTTCATGCATACGGCCTCTGGGGGATACTATCCGAATGGGATCTCCCCTTCAATGGATAGGATCATGGTAAAAATGGTTGGTGGGTCGGCTCAACTGAACCCAAAGTACAGTACTCCCATGTGTGCTGCCGTAACCCAAACAATCCGGATATCGTGAGCTGGCTTATTTTCCAAAATGAATGGAAAAAATGTTTGTTACTCGATTGAGCGCTACAGTAACCTAAATTACCGTAATCCGGTTATTACAAACTAACTATTTTTTTAAGTACGTTCATACATTTTCGTAGCTACGGGGCCGGAAATCAGACCACTATATATTTAATGAAATATGTCGTCAGACCACAATATATCCACTATAAAGTCGGGTTTTAACCTATTAGACCTCTGATATTAGTGTCAGACCACTATATATTTTCGGGGCACTACTTTACAAGTCCCCGTTGGGCTGACCCCGACTTGCAAAGCAGTGCCAGCAGTTATCAAAATCAGCACTTCTATAGAACTTCAATAAAATCAGCACTTCTATTCTATAGAAAAAGCAGTTTTCAAAATCAGCACTTCTATAGAACGAGGGGCCAGGAATACAGAGTGAGAAGACTAAGCACTGAGCACTAAGCCTAAGGATCATCATAATACAGCTCAACCTGTCTGAACTCTACAAAAATTATAGGCTGGAGTGCCTCAAAGTGCCTAAAAATCTGTAGGGAAACCCCTTGGGTAAAATATGCTACTTTCCTATTCCGCCATATCAACGTATAACAGGTATATATTATAACTTTCAAGAAGAAGAAAACTCACGCCTTCCCGGCCATATATCTCTGGACCTTAACTTTCTGCATGATAATTTGTCCCTTTTCATTCTTAACGGGAATAGCTCCTCCCGTTCCAAGACGAGCGTGCCCGAAACCGCGAGCATCTCCATCTCTTTGCTCAAATTTAGGCGTGTAATCTCCCATCTGAACAGGAAATATATTATATATATATATGTATAAAATGTACCTTAGAACAAGAAATCAGGTAAAACAAAGTATTGTTAAGAATAAATTACTAGAAATCTCAGGCTAATTTATTTAATCTAATTTTAACGCACCTAGTGTGGCAGTATTAGGTTCAAATAATTCCAAATTAAGTTCCAAAAATATTTATAAAAAATCCTAATTAGATTCCATTTTCTCTTAATTTGATTCAAAAGTTTTCGAAACTTTTTCCAATTAGATTTTTAAAAAAATTTTCAAGGAATTATTCGTTAGTATGTCCAAAGGGAATCTGCAAGTCCTACTCTCCCAAATAAAGAACATGATGTTCGAACAAAGCGGGACCACTTCGAAGTACCAGAACATGGTGAGAGCTAGCTGTACTGGTAAGTTAAATCACTCAAATGATAATTCTGCGAGTAATTATTCACGAAATTTGTAGGCGAGGTTTGCACAGTGAAACACCCCGTTCAGAGTAGATTACTGTAGAAACCACACGCAACAGAGACGGATGGGAAAGGCGCGCCTTTCAAGCGTAATTTTTCTACAGTATATTTCATGTCAACTACGGTTTTTTCCGGGGGCAGCGCATACCTTACTTATCTTATTATAAATTATTGTAAATATTTTTATTTTTGAAATTTATATTTCTCGATCGGGAACGGTCGTTAGAATTTATATTTAAAGATTTATATTTTATTTTTAATTCCTCGGCTCATGATGCTAAAAAGAAAATTGAGAGGCAACGTTTCATTTAGCGTTTAATTTTTGGTTGCTTTAAGCTTATTTTGATGAAATAACAAATATAATAAAAATATAAAAAAATGTAATCAATTAATGATAAGCAGTACATAAAGCGAGACGGCAGAGAAAGAGAGTCAGGTGGATAATTTGTGGAGGGGTGTTTCACTGTGGTTTGTGCTAGACACAACGGGCAAAAAAATTGCATTTTTGAATCTAATTCTAATTAGATTCAGAAACTGAAAAACAGGTAACTGAAAAAGGTAACTGTCACGTAACTGAAAAACTAGTTTTCGAATTCGCGAATCTAATCTCAATCTAATCAGATGCGGCTCATAATTAGATTCAAAAATCTTCTGATTAGATTCAAAATCATCTAAACATCTAATTAGATCCAAATTAAGTTACCTGAGATGTCGCAAGTTTGCAGAACGAGTCACCGCAAGCGCAATAGCCTTGGAACGAAACTATCTAATGATTGCCATATTAGGAAAAAGAAATGTAAGTCATAAACGATATATAAATTTCGAAAACATCTATTTGAATTTGTATTTTAAAAAAGAAGGCGAAGTCCGGGAATTTCAAAATCGAAAGCCGGAGAAGAGCGATACCTCGAATCGCCGGGGAATTTAAATCAGTGTTTCGGTTGTAATAAATGGATTCGTCGGAGGATGTATCTAGTCAAATATTCCGTACTCGAAAATTCGCGCCGCCGTCCCTATAGGCTAAGCCTATAGCCGACATAACTATATCGCAGTCTCTATAGATAAATTTCAGAAAAGTTGCTATACACTAATTTGAATTCCCGGGAGTCGACGTTCATTTTTTTGGTCGCTGCCCTTCGCCGGCTCTTAATTTTGAAATTCCCGGGCCCCTACAAGCTTTATTAAGTTTTTCTTAGAAAAGATGATGAGCATACCTCGCATTGGATCGATTCATATATTGACTGTAAGTGGATTGTATTTTAGTTGATCTTATCAATTTTGTTTGAGATTTCTAGTAGATTTGGCCGTATCACAAGATCACTCGCTCGTCAACATGGTCTTCTCAAACAGGTTAAAATAAATTTCGTAGGTCTTAGATTTGATTTCATTTGTAGAGATCACCGAACTTACAAAATATTCGTGGTTGTTTCCATCCCGGTGCATCCAGCCAGGTTTATTATTATTTCACCTAATAATCTCGTATCAATTACGAATTGCAGATCGTAGTAAAAAATGAGCAAGTGCTATCGAGTACTCAACTGGTGAAGAAGTTACTGCAGTTTGCGTGGCCTAAAGATAATCCCTCCCTGAGAAAGCGTGTAGTCCTGGCCTTCGGACTTCTCGTTACGGCAAAGGTGACCACTTATTTCAAATATTGATTTGACAACATTTTCAAGGTTCTGAATGCATTCGTCCCTTTCATATTCCGTGACATTGTCAATCTTTACAACAACCAAGCACCCGAATTTCTGAAACTATCTGTGGACAGTCCTGTGGGAGCTATTGCAGGAGTGGGAGTTTCTCTAATAATTGCATGTGAGACAATTCTTTGTTATCCACCTGCATGGTTTATGCTTAGTGTTAAAACTTTCCATGGTTATGGTTTGTGGAAGAAAAATATCGGACAAATATCACAGTGTACCAAACAGAGAAGAAAACGTGTCATGAGGGATCAGCAGTTTATTTTTGTATAGTGTATTTGGTAGTGATTACGAGGAATGAGACTAGGCAAATGAGAAGTGAGAAGAGTTATTCGCCAGGTTTCTGTTAGGGTTGGTAAAAACTCGTTATGTGTAATAACGCAGTGAAAGGGCATGTGCGGCAGAAAAGTGGCTTAGAAAGTTTATAATTTTCTGCTGTAACTTCTTGAATATAGCCCCTAGGGACGGTATATATAGATCAAATTTCAATGATCGAAAATTTTGGGTTCTAAAATCGTATATTTTAAGGACAGCAGAGTAAAATTTCAAATTTATTTTGAAAATAGTCTTTTTTTTAATTTGACGAGATGGCGGTATCACTTTCAAAATTTTAAATTTAAATGTGCATGAGTATTTGGGCACTATTCTAAACCCCGCCCCGTGTGGTGTAGCGAACGAGAGTGTACGACGGGTCATTATATTTTGGCGTGCCATTCTCTGTTATTTTCGAATGTTCCTTTTTTTTTTCTTTGGCTACGATGTTTAGGGCTACAGCTTATAAAAATTATTGATCAAACTAATGCAAATTTGTTAGTTATTAGGTCAAGTATGTTCTACCGTAATCCTTACAGTCTCTGGAAAATGACAAAAACTAATTTCCGTCCGTCAAATCTTGCTAATATTGGAATCACTAAATCAACAGGCCTCAAATCACATGGAAACGGAACAGGGCATAATTGATTTAATTAATATTCTCACTTTACAACGTCTTGAAAAATAAGTTCGAAGCTGATTTTGACAAGATGTGGCGAATTCGATTTCAAAATTCCCAGTCTGTGGACCCTTCAAATATATACGATTTTTCAACCCAACTTTTTTTTATCATTGAATTTTGATCTTTCGAAAACTTTTTTCAGATATCCCTATCATGACAGCTTATTCGAAAGAGCAAGTTATATATATATATATTTTTTTAAAATTTCATCTAGTGTTGCCCATGTTATGTCTCGAAATAAGCCAATTTTGGCTAATTGTTGACAACATTTTACTTGGTTACTAGTGTTGTTTATTCGAGCATCATTCGCCGAGCACTTGCTCGACTAATGACAGGGCGAAAATGACTCGCGAGTGAAAAGAGTTAAATTACTCGATTCACCCGCGAATATATTTACATTTAAACAATTGACAAATTTGAAATCGAAGAACACACACGCGAGTGAATCTCATTCGCGATAAATTTGAGAAACGGCTACTCGCCAGTGGCGAATTGCTCGAAATAACAACACTGATGGCATGGTTTGTAGTTTGTACTAGAAACTTTGTAGGTTCCTATTTTTTTTATAAGTTTATGTATTTTAATGTTTATAGTGTTTTTACACGAAAAAGGGCTCCGGCGCTAAAGTTTCTTAATCTCTTCTTTATTGTTTCATTCTGCTCTTTTCTTTTATTTCAGGAGACACTTTAACGTTGTACGGAGTTTGTTCAATTCTCGAGCAAACAGTCTCTCACGAGGGTATCATTGATTTTTTTTAGACGGTATCGCTCGGGCTTCTTCTGCCGGTTTCAATGAACTAAGAAATGCAGTTTTCGCAAAGGTAAAAAAAGACTGTTGTCTCTTCAATGAGATGGTGGCATAGAAAGGTTTCTTCTTAGGTAGCTCAAGGATCCGTTCGATCGATCTCTAGACGCATATTCCTTCACCTTCATTCCCTCGATCTCTCCTTTCATCTTAATAGGCAAACAGGCGCTCTCTCAAAAGCAATTGGTTAGTTGTATATGTATTAGTGTTGTAAGTCGGATAGCGGATATTTAATGTTCGATGCAATCAATAACGCTCATTCTATCCCGCACCAGTAAGACCGTTTGTAAAGAGGGTGCGGAATCTCACATTTCCCTTCACTTCCCTCTCTTTATTTTTTTGATTGAAATCAATTGGTGCCAAAGGCCAAGGGTCAATGGAATCAGGGAAGCGGAGGGATATGAGATGGGGGAGATTCCGCATAAGGTCGGGATCCCGCACGCTCTTTCTCGGTCGCGCCTTACAAAAAAGAGATAGAGAGGAACATGTCTATATGTACAGAGATGATGAGTGCTTCTTCGATAACAAGGGGTATGCGTATGTCGGGGCTAGTCACTCTTTGTTTTTCTCTAGACGCTCTCACTCGCGCGCGCTTTTTTGTCGCTATCCGTTTGGCTCGAGAAGAGTTGGTAACACAGATACCGAATATGCAACCCTAGCTCCATCAATTAGAAAAGTGGATTTATCAAGTATCAGTCTGTTCTAGGGTTGGCATTTTTTATTGACTTTTTTTCAAAGATTTAAAAAAAATTCGAGTCACATATATCCCGTAGAAATAGATAGTAACATTCATTGGTACAGTATACATGTTACGCTGCATTTCGGCTCTATTTCGTTTCACTACGTAGTCGTAGTACTGATTTAGATCAATCACTACCGTTGTGGGTCATGATACCGTTACTAGGTGTGCAAAAAGAAAGCGAGCGAGTGTTTCTCGTAAAACCATACTCTAATCTTCATGTTTTTCTATAACTAGCAGCGATTTAAACCCACATATTATTGGAATTTTATATTATTTCCCTTCCTTTGAATCAAATTGTAAGGTATTAAAGTACACTGCGTAGAGGAGTAGTGCTTCTATTTTTTCCGCTTGATTGCAAGATGAATCATAGCGCTTAGGGAGGACCAAGGGGATTGTCAAAATCTTTCTAAAATTCCGTTTTTTGGCTGCATTCAGGCAATCGGTGATACAGAATCATACTAACATAGTTAGATTTGCAAAAAAATCGATTTGAACAAGTATGGACACATCCTCCGTTGGGGTGGTTCCTGTCGTGCGGTGACAGCCGCATTCGTCAGTTGACGCGTCGTTTCATGCGTGCGGCTCGAGTTCGGCAGGGCAACTATTTTTCTTCGTGTCTTTTATTTTCAATCCTCGAATGTCACGTACTATTTACTCAATAAAACGATTCAAAAATTCAATAAATAAAGCAGGTTCCATAAAATGTATCATATTGCACAAGATTAATTACGGTATGCCGATTTCTTGTGTGATGTAATCATTGATTATTTACACATGGTTTGCGACACTGGAATTTGCTGATTTTTTGCACGATGATGCGTACGATATTGTTTAATGTATCGCTTACTGAATTGGGCAAACGCAAACACTGAAGCGGTTTCTAGTCGATTAAAACCGATTTCACTGTTTTTCACCTTTGAAATTGACGATGTTTGCGACACTGGATTTTGCTTATACTTTGCCTGTACATTCTATTGAGCCTCAACTTCAAAATAAGACTAAATTTGGAAAACCGCATCCTCTTGTTAGTGAATAAAAAATTTTAAAAAAATGCGAGGATTTGAATTCCCGGGCGGTAAACGACAACCTATCACAAAAAAATCGCCGGTCCTGAGTACGGACTTTCCGGCTTGGTCCTCCCTACATAGCGCTATCAAGAATATCCATTATTTTGAAGAAAATTATACGCAATTTTTTAAATTAGCATTTAGCTATATTTCGAAAATGATTAAAGCTAAAATCCAAAGAGCCACTAATATCGACGGCTGACCTGACAAAAGTCAAAATGAGAATGAATCCGAATTATAAAATTGCATTGAGTCGTCACTATGAAATAAATATCCTTTTTTCCACTTTTTCTTTTTTCTAGATAGATCAACTTCATAAAATATTACAGGAAGTGTACCATAGGTGCTCACGTTAAGTAGCATATTGTAAAGAAGAAATGAGAATGCGCAAATTGCTAACAAGTGAGAAATTTTCAAAAACACGAAAAAGTACTCTACATGAGATGCCACTTTGAGATTTTGTAAGGCCGCCTAACTTCATTCCCCATGAAAAATCTAGTATTAGTGTTTAGAATTTTACCTTACACTAATTTAGTGTTGTTGCCAAAACCGGGGATCCACATCTTGATTCTCGGTTGATTGGCAACATTTTAAAAATATCCTTAACAATCAGGAATTTCCCATATTGCATCATCATTAGGAAATTCTTATCAAATTTAAATGCATGATAAAATTCTTTAGGGGTAACATGTGTTAACAATAGTGATTATTCAGTGATTATTCGATATTCATTGTAATCTATTCGGAATATTACGTTGAAATAAATTACCACAAATATGTGGGACCTTTTACTAAATCTTAGATTACTTCCCAACTTCCTCTTTTTAATGATCTATTATCTTTGCACAATCACAATAACGATGGAAAATGTTGAATTATTTACTTTGGGACCTAATTAATTGGGTCATTTGCATGTCCCCTCTCACTTTCTTTCAATTTCGAGCGAGAGAGCAGCGTCTCTCTTGCACCCAATTTATTGGGTATTGGTAGTGGACATCCCTAATGTCCGTCGTTATCAGCACTAGAGAGGAGTCCTCTCACAATCAGAGGACCCCAAATCACAATCTATTTATAATTAAGACTATTTTTAGATAGAGGTACTAGAGGAATGTCATTTGTTATGAGCGCTCTTATTTTCAATGTTCTCCCTACCATGGTTGAGGTATCCCATATAACTCTACAAGTGGCTAACATTATGACCCCTTCTATTTTTTTAGGTAGGTTTGGTCTCTGCAATTTTCGCAAAAACTCTGGGTCCGGAGTTCACAGTAGCTACCCTTACGTGCGTATCATTATATGCTGGGAGTACTCTAGCAGTCACACGGTAATTTACTCGATCCATTCTCTTTCTTTCTCTATATATTGAATGATATGCAGATGGAGAACTAAGTTCCGTCATGATATGAATCGTGCGGACAATGAAGCTGGAAACAAGGCCATCGATTCCCTCATCAATTACGAAACTGTTAAGGTATTCTTCTTTGACACCTTCGCTTTTCCTACTCATTGTATCTTTTGAACCAGGATTGTAATCTAGACTAAGGTTAGGAGCATACCTTATCCAAAAATTAGCCAATTCTATAGGTGCGCACGTTTTTTTATATGAGATCACTTCCCAACTCAAACTTTGACTCTATGCAAATTTCGCGCGCGACTACAGAATTGGCTAATTTTTGGATATGGTATACCCATAACCTTAGTCTATCACTGGAAAGTGTCAAAGGTTGCGGCCCTCTCTTTCAAAGGAAATTACAGCGATTCAAACAATCTATTTACATTTCGTGACGTAATTTTTGAGATACTTTTGTTTATAAAAAAACGTGCGCATCTATAGAATTTGCTCATTTTCTTAGCAAAGTTAGTTCACATGGTGTACTAAACACCTGTGAAATCAGAACCCGCGGCCCTTTCCTTCCCTGTGCATAAATGAACATCACGCGCGCGAACACTAATAGACAATGTCGCAATCGTTTAGCCAACCCTAATCGAAAGGCGAAAGGTCGAAGAGTGTGACTCGAGCCAAAGTAGGATCGGGATAAAAAATGAATCTGCCCATAGTAGAGAACCCAAAAGTCGCAGAGTTTCAGAGAATCGCCATTTTTGAGCTGTGTTAATCCTTGACCTCAAACGGCCTGATATGGTATACATTAACAGAGTAAATAAGGAATCAAATTACCCCCCCCCCCCCTCCGCCCCCGGAAATGAGGCACTTCTTGGAAAGACATTGCAACGAAAAAGGAGAAATACGTATAAGCTATATTTGCAGTATTTCAATAACGAGAAATTCGAAGCAGAACGGTATGATCTTCTTCTCAAGGATTTTGAAAAGGCATCTCTAAAAACTTCTTCCTCTCTCGCTCTACTAAACTTCACTCAGGTTTATTTTTTAAAAGATTGCGTTTTATAACCTTATTATAATTATAAGATCATTTCCGTATCACAAATAATAAATTCCTCTAAAACTAGTAGGCATATTGTACTAATCTTTCCTATATTTAACGCCAATGAGATGAATCAATTTGATGAAGAGAAGAAGTAAAGAACACACTTTTATAGAATACGATATTTTCGTGTGGTCTCGTGACAGTGATGTGCTTGGCAGCTAACAAGATCGCCACCGGTATTCATTTACATTACTTTTTATTATTATTTAATTATCCTTCCAAGAATCTTTTTTGCTGTCGCTCACTCAATGGTTTTAATTTGAACCATTCAATTCAATTCAAACGGTCCAATCGTTCGTCTTTTGTTTTTTGTTTGTTTCACACCAAAATATCAAATACCCCTCCCCATTCCACGAAATCTGGGTAGTTTAACCGAAACCTAACCTCCTCACGCCCAAAAATCTGAAAACTTTGGAAAAGCTCTCCACATTTTGAGTTTCATTACCTGTGTATTTGACTCCTGCTACACACTCGTTTTTTCTTCTCTTGTGGCCCATTGATTTTGAAATCAGTTATGAGCACCATCCTCGGACAATCGTACAAAAAATCAACAAAAATAAACTTGTTGAAAATTGCGAGGTTTGCGCGGGGTTTGCTACCGAAAATATAGGCGTAAAACGGGAGGTCAAAATCGGGGGGTATGGTCCGATATCCGACTTCGTGCTCATCCCTGTTTGAAATCTAGTAAAATGAAATCTAGTCTTTGATCATTTTTCGACAAATTGTCTCAATGCAGTTGTTCGCCCAAAAATGGAAGAAGGGCAAAGAGTTGCAATTACGATATTGACTGATCAGTGCTTGTCTCCTCTGGAACATGTGCAGTTTGGCTCTTCTTTACTTTACCTGCCATCCAATTATTCCTCCACCCTCCCCTCTAGTTGAGGAGAAATTTATCCCCCCTCAACCAGAGCCGCGGTTTATTTTGTGAGAAAGAGAATTGCTGAAAAAAATTCGAATAAAAGGTTCTGTATTATCATATGTGCTAAACACCGTATTGTCAAAGCTGGGTAGTTGAATGTTACGATTCAGTACCGTGCAAAAGCTTAACAAAAAAGTTTAATTTCGAGTTTCTTCAAAATTGAGCTAAAGATCTGCGGTCAGGAGAATGTGAATAGATGTGAGCTGAAAAACTCGAGCTTTATTGACTCCACAAGGAACCACCGAAGAGATGGAAATATCACGTCAAACCCAATGGTCCAATATGTTTTTTTCAACTCGCACGTGACCGTTTGCAATTAGTGGAGAAATTTAATGACAACCCAGCTTCGATCCCACCCATAACTAACTGAAAAACCATACTAACTTGTTGTGGAAATTGGTTATCTCCACAGTTATGCTTTCGTATAGGGCGCCCGTTATCTCACATTCAGCGCCACCCACCAGGAATTCTTCTATATCAGTGCGTTCGCCTAAGAATCGCACCCCCTCCGGTACAGCAAAAAGTGACCCTATGAGACAAACATATATTATGGTACTCCAAGGTGCCCTACATCGGTTTTTGTTATTGTCATGATCCTATCGATCTGATTTGCATAATTACATGAATCCAAAGTTAGACTATTTTTCCACATTTCATTGTGTAACATCGCGGAAACACTTCCGATTCGGCTGAAATTTTAGCTGTAGACCAAACTCGAGGTGCTGTATCCGCCTATCTTTTCAGATTATGCAAATTCAGAATTTGAATTTTATCACTTAATTTCAAACCAGAATTTCTCAGAGATAAGGCCGAACACCTCTCTAAATTTTTGATATGTTATGTGAATTGGTGTTGTCTACTCGTAAAAAATTTTTCAGCCACTTTCGAGATGATCCTGAGGAGTTATGACCTAAAATCCACTAAGCTCTTTGTCAGTGAAACCCCTCATTTCGACCCATTCTCCCGCTCGCGCGGCGTAAAATGAACTCTTACAGAATGAAACGCATTCGATTTCCTTCAATTATTGTTCATTTCACGCCGCACGGGTGGGTGAATGGGGTGAAATGAGGTGGTTTCCCTCTAAAAGAAAGTGTTGGGTTTTAGGTCATAACTCCTCAGGATCACCTCGAAAGTGGCTGAAAATTTTTTTACGAGTAGACAACACCAATTCACATAACATATCAAAAAGTTAGAGAGGTGTTCGGCCTTATCTCTGAGAAATTTTGGTTTAAAATTAAGTGATAAAATTCAAATTCTGAATTTGTATAATCTGAAAAGATAGGCGGATGCAGCACCTCGAGTTTGGTCTACAGCTAAAATTTCAGCCGAATCGGAAGTGTTTCCGCGATGTTACACAATGAAATGTGGAAAAATTGTCTAACTTTGGATTCATGTAATTATGCAAATCAGATCGATAGGATCATGACAATAACAAAAACCGATGTAGGGCGCCTAGGAGTACCATAATATATGTTTGTCTCATAGGGTCACTTTTTGCTGTACCGGAATTCCCAGGAAAAGTGCGATTCTTACGCGAACGCACTGATATATTGATTATTTATTATTTAAGGCGAACTATCGGTGGGAGACTTGGTTCTTGCTAACACGTTGCTCTTCCAATTGAGCCTTCCTCTCAATTTTCTAGGTTTCTTCCGTTATATTGTATAATTTTTTAAACGTATATTTTGAGGTTCGGTGTATCGAGAAGTCCGTCAGGGCCTAGTTGATATGAATTCCATGTTCTCACTTCTCAAACTCAAACCCAAAATTGTTAATGCTCCTAATGCACAAGAACTCGAGGTAGGGTAATTGGAAGTGTACAGTAGTAACGTTTTAATTATATTAGATTGCCGGTGATGACATTGCAATTAAATTCGACAACATCAAATTCGGTTATCAGGTGCAATATATTTGACAATTGAAGTAAAAAAAACGAATAAATTGAGAAGGAAAAAAATATTCTAAATGGGCTTTCGATGGATATTCCTCGAGGAAAGAAAGTGGCCATCGTCGGAGGTTCTGGCTCTGGGTAACACTGATTATACTATACTTTTGATAATATTTGTTTAGCAAGTCTACGATAATTCGTCTTCTGTATAGACTGTATGACGCTGATGAAGGGAAGATTACAATTAATGGCCACAACACACGAAAGGTATTGGGTGTGGATGGGAGAAAAAGATAAAGAGAGAGATGATTGTATTGATCAGCTTACCCTCGAGTCCCTCCGACGAAATATTGCGGTCGTCCCTCAAGACTCAGTTCTCTTCCATGATTCTATCTACTATAATATTGCGTATGGAAATCCGTTGGCTTCCAAGGAAGAGGTAAATATCCTAATGGTTTTTTTGGCCCAGACTTTTCTCTCCCTATAATTCGCATTCCCTTTCCCTATCACATTCAGAGCGATCGTAGCTCGGGCGAAAATACAGAAGTTCCACTCTCTATGTATTGGCCCAACCTTTCCCCTCCCTGCCTACAGTCCGCATTCCCTACACCTTTTAGATGCAGACTCTTTCAGAGCGGTTTTTGCCTATGCCAAAAAAAAGAGAAGTTTGCCAACTTTGCACACTACTTTGTACGCAGTGAAAGTTGTAATTGTGTTTTGTGTGACACTTGCATTTAGCTGATATTGTGTATCTCCTGATGTATAGGTGGAAGAAGCAGCACGAATGGCGGATGTCCACAAGTCAGTTCTATCCATGCCCAATGGATATTCGACCATTGTGGGTGAAAGAGGACTCAAGTTAAGTGGAGGAGAAAAACAGAGAGTTGCCATTGCTAGAGCCATCCTAAAGGTATTCACTTTTTTCCATTTATTGGTCGTTGAGCAGAATAAAAGGAGTTAATACAGGACTCACCACTTGTTGTGTTCGATGAGGCAACCTCATCGTTGGATGCTCTAACAGAAGCAACTATTATGAGATCACTCAAGGCAGCGACTGGAGAGAAAACGAGTCTATTCGTTGCCCATCGACTATCAACGATCAAGGATGCCGATATCATCTATGTGTTAGAGGATGGTAAAGTAGCAGAGAAGGGAACTCATTCACAGCTTCTAACTAAAGGAGGTATAGTATAGAATGAGATTAGGCCAATATGATAAGTATTCATCTCTTGTAGATTCGTTGTACTCCAAGATGTGGCAATCACAACATTCCAAAGAAGGATTAAATGTTGTGGGAAAGAAAGAGAAAAATAGAGACGCAATGGAATTACTCATTCTTGATGAAGATAAGTGTTGTGGGTCATCAAGCTGCAATAGATAGGTTTGAAGCAAAATTGAAGGAGAGATTATTAATAACTCTGTTTGTATCATTCATTCCCATTCAAACTTTAGATAACGAGGTAGAGTATTCTTGTTAGTGCCTTCCAATCGTTCTACTTGTTGAAGTATTTGTTTTGCTTCTTTAAATAAATTTTTTTTTCAAATCGGTACCTCTGCAATAACACAGAACCGGAAACCTGTTCGGGATTAAATTACTCTGTTCCAACTTCATGTTCTGATCCTCCTTATTAGGGTTGGCATTTCGAGGGTAACGGTCCGCTACGAGAGAGGGAGTGGGAAACGGACCGCTACGAGAGGTGAAGAGGGTAGCGGACTGCTTCCCCTCGCTACCCCTCGCTACGTTGCGGGGAAGGGAGCTTTTACATGCAGTCTTCAATAAAGCACGCGCACTAGTCTAGACGGGTTAGGAAGAGCAGGCGGAGGCGAAAGAAAGGGGCGGAGCTTCGCACTCTCTTCCCCTCCCCGCAACGTAGCGAGGGGTAGCGAGGGGAAGCAGTCCGCTACCCTCTTCACCTCTCGTAGCGGTCCGTTTCCCACTCCCTCTCTCGTAGCGGACCGTTACCCTCGAAATGCCAACCCTA
>LS487899.1:6756-30556 GCA_900490705.1 Pristionchus arcanus
ATCATATCTCTACGCATAAAAAAATTCAAAAGGTAGCAAAATTTATTCTAGGAATAATGCGTTATCGAAAAACATAAGTCGATTTCGTCATCACTATGCAATAATATCGATTTTTCACATACCAACCAAATTGGCAAAATATTGTCCTACACAGTTCCTCAGTGATGTGAAAGTTTCAAATTGATTGCTTTCCTGGCTCAAAAGTTACAGCAGAAACAAAAAGTGCCCGAATACTTTTGGACGCTACTGTAGCTACACAACGTTACCTGTAAACGCCCTCCTCCCTTTTGACGGTCCCTTTTGTGTAGTGTCGTTTTCCAATCAATTTGCTTGTACCCACTCGAGTCAGATAGCGCTCCTGTGGCCTCACCACGTGGTGGGCTTGTTGTGATGCGTATGACATGGCAGGACATGATTCCCCTAAAGTTGACCCGATGGTTAAAGCCAGAAAGTTATTATTCACTCGTCTATTAGTGCTGCCCAAATCGCATAGGCAAAACCATTCCTGGCTCGCATGAACTACTCGCAATCGATTTAGACCGTAGTCCCTGGTGAAATCGATACTAGACCTGTGCTCCTGCCCGCAACCAACGATAGTAACAGGTGACTTTAACCTACCAGACATTGATTGGTCGGTATTCCCACTCCCCCAGCCAAATAGAATCGCCCCATCGTCCCAGTCTTTCCTCGACTTCTGTCAACTCCCAAAATTCGCGCAACTAGTCAACGAACCTACTAGAAAAGAGAACATTCTGGACCTCGTGATGAGTAACCATCCAAACCTTATCACTAAATGCACAGTGGGTCCTCCGTTCGACACTCTCCGCCGTGAAACTCTGACTATGACCTGATCAATAGTCAGCTCTCGAACGTAGACTGGACCAGCGCCTTTTCCAAAATTGCCCATGTCGACCTCATGTATGATCTTTTGATCAGTGTCATACAAAAGTCGATCGACACACACGTTCCATGGGTGCGAGTAAGTATTACCCACGGGAAACTTCCACCTCACCTAGAGAGGCTTCTAGGAAAGCGCTTCCATGCATGGTAACGATCTATAAACAGTAACAACCCTGCTGACATGCGCGAATTTGAGGCACTATTTTCTGGTCGTAAAGAAATGCTACGGTACCACAAATCTATCGAGAAACGAATAATCGATAGTGAGGACAGCAACAAGTTCTTCCGATTTATGAAACGCTGGTCTAACAAATCGAAAGGTATTGAGGCTCAGTAGAAGTTCAGTAGTATAGGACTCTCCAACAAGGCAGTTAACTGGATATCAGCTTATCTGGCTGATAGAACATTCCAAGTAAGAGTCAAGGATAAACTATCCGAATCCCTACCAGTCACAAGCGGTGTACCACAGGGTTCAGTCCTAGGGCCTCTGCTATTCTTAATTTTTACTTCCGAAATCTTGACTTTAGTTCAAAACCAGGAAGTAATTGCTCGTTTGTACTCTGACGACATTAAGATTTACCGCGCTTTTAGCAAAGAATGTTCAGCAGCCCCCCTACAAAAAGCAATCGACACGATTTCGAAGTGGTCAAAAGATTGGCAACTCCCACTGGCAGCGCATAAGTGCAACTCTTTGCATCTTGGTAGGGCTAATAGGAAGATGCAATACACCATCGAATCAAGTAATCTAAACCAAAAGGAGCAAGTGAAAGACCTCGGATTCTTGATACTGAAGAATCTGAAATTTTCCGACCGCTGCGACTTCATTGCGAACAAAGCTAAAACAGCTTGCCACATTATCCTAAGGGCACTGCGTACCAAAAACAAGGACGTACTCGTGAAAGCCTTCACCATTTACATCCGACCAATCTTAGAAAGCGCGTCTGCTGTTTTCAACCCATACCAATCCAAGGACAAGAAAGTCCTTGATAAGGTACAGAACTACTTTACAAGGCGACGATTCATGCGCTGCTATAACCACACATGGGCTAATATGCCCTCCGCCCAAACTAGAAATGGTAAATCGAGCCTTGAGTCACTAGAGAAGGAATTGACATTAGAGTAGCCAAAAATCTCCTCCGAGGCAAGTATAGTATTTCGTACAAAAACCCGAATTACTTCAAAATTTACTATACCAGAAATGGTATGAATTTTAACAATCCAATCCTGGCTCCCGTCATGAATTATTGTACTCTTGTTCCATTCTAACACTATTTTTACTTTGTTTCACCGTTATTTCACCGAAATAGCATAGATATTATTAATAACTGCAATGCACTAGCGCACCTGGAGCTGCCGAAGGGAAGGGGGGGGGGAGGAGAGCGAGGAGAGGAGGAGGCCAGTAGAAGAGAGTGCGGAAGGGCGCCTGCAACGAATCCATTAGTTGATGTATGAATTGATAGCTGAAACTAGGTTGGATGAGAACTAGTTATGTTCTCATCCTACCTAGTTCCCATAGTGACTTACCTCTTACTCGACGATGGCGAAAGGCCTCCGCAGGGACAAGGGGGGTTGCTATCTTACCACTAGTCTGCGAAAGAAAATGCAAGTAAATCTAAACCATCTAAATGTATCTAAGGCACACGAAGAATGTCGGTAACTGTGAAGGGAAAAGAAAGGCTCAAGAAAATGGGTGCTGTAAACCGTTGTAACACGTTATGAAATGCGAAAGGTGCAAGTTGTCAATTGTTGCTAAGTAGGAGGGAGTGAGTATGTGCAACAGTACGCTATCAGATAGGTATACTTCAGGCCGTTGATAAATGCCTAGAAGGAGAGAGTATGATATCAGGTCGGAATACTGCAGGCCTTTACTAAATAACTAGAAGATGCAAATAAGGAAGCTAGTCTTCCTTCTCGCGCACTGATCTGTCATTCGACATTCAATCATCGATTGACGAGACGAGTGAACGGGAAAGAGGATTGACTAGCAACCAGAGAACTGTAGCACTACAGGGATCGATGGTATTGTAGGACGGCCAATGTCCAATAAGAGAGGGGGGGGGGGGGGGGGTGAAATCTGGAGAGGGACATGAGGCTTAGAGTGAGAAGGGAAGGGAGGGACGTGGCGGGGAAGCGATGGAGGAAAAAAGGGCAGGGGCATGTGGAAGAGGGAAGTGCACGTGCCTTATGGAAGGAGGTAGACTCATCCAAGGAAAGGTCACGTAGTCCAACGAGGGAAGACAGTAAAGGGATGATCAGGGAGGGAAGAACGGAAGGTATTGGAAGAAGAAGGGTGAGGGAGGAAGCGAAGAAAGGGGAGGAAGGGAAGGGGTGAAGGCAGGAATAGAGGCATGAAGTAAGGAAGAGAATAAGAGATGGAAAGGGGTAAGAGGAGAGAGGTGAGGAAAGGGGGGGTGCACGTGCATTCATAGAAGATCAGGGAAGGGACTCATCCACGTAGTGCAATGAGGGAAGCAGTAAACAGCCCCGGCCCCGCCCCCTTTGCAGTTTGTATCTAGTTTGATCACCCAAATTGCAAAGTGCAAACTTCACAAGACTACAAACTACAGGGATATATATCCTAGAGGCCCGCCAACTAGGCGGGTGCCGTTAGCTGTTTGGTCGAGTTTTTTGATGGACTCTCTAACCATGAGTTTAGACCGAAGCCGATCCGAGCAGATACCCGAACCGGCTTCAGTCAGACCGTGGTGGTCGCGTTTTACCTCGGGTCCAGCCTCGATCGATCCCGGTAGCAGTTGGAGGGCCAGCCTTCCAACCGCCGGTGGGACACGCGGCCACCCGGCCCAGCGGACGTGAACGCCCTCTGCGACAGACTAGAGGCTTCTGGTGGAGGGGGAGCGAGGGCGAGGCGGCCTGAGAGGAATTAAATAATATGTGGAAAAGATCCGCCTTCGGCGCTTAGTATCAAATCAGCAATAAATTATCAGCAATTTCAGAGCAGAGTAGGTCATCTAAAGCTCAAAATACGAGCCGCTGTCTCTTTGTTTCACGCACTTTCGCAGACATGTTCAGAATAACGAGACCATGGCTCGTATTTAGAGCTCTATTATCCCCTCCTCCCTCCTTACCTTCAACTCCTCCTTGCGCGCGGCCCGCAGTCGGTGCCCTAGACGCACGTAGTCGGCCCGTCAGCGGCGGCGTCTGTAAAATTTATATTGTAAATTCAGGTAACAGAAATAATCGGCTAACTAGGAATTGGCATGGCAAGAAAAGGTTTCAATGGCATTGCGAAATAAGAGGCAATTTTTGCGATGCCATCCCTTCGGAACTCACCGTGTGGACGGGACGCCGATCGTCCCCAAGAGGGCTCTTAACACTTCGTCCCGAGAGACGCGGCCTGCAAGAATGAAATGAGTGGGCAGAAGGGGAATCGAGGGGGCAACGCGAGAAATATGATTGGGCAATAGAAAGGAAAGGGGCGAGGAGGAGGAAGGAATGTAAATAAATAACAAGAGTGAAATAAGAACATGAGCACAGCACAGCTGTAAATACAGAGGAAAGAAGGAAGTAATAGTGTAGGATCACAAAATTAGAAAGATGGGAAGAGAGGGGACGGAGGGGGATGATTGAATGAACGGGGGAAGAGCGAGGAGGAGGGAAGGGAGGGAATAGGGTAGATCAGTCGAGGGAATCGTCCCTTTCTTCCTTCCAAATCAATAACTGCTTCGACGTCATCCAAAGAAGAGTCACTTGATCAAGTCGCACTCTAAAGCACAGGTCTTGGTAGCTCACGGGATTGGGTTCACAGCTTTCTTGACAACAAACGCTGCTTGAGTTAGAACGATACAAAACGACCTAGCGGAGAGCGCTTAACGATAGTTTGCTCGTACAACGGCAAGTAAGACGTCCCAAACGAAGAGGAAACCCCCAACAGTTAGAAATCAACCACTATTGCGATCAGAAACAATTGAAAACGGGGAAGGAGCGAGAAGAGCCGAGAACAACAAATGATCGAATTAGAATAGGGCGTCCCGAACACGATCACAAGACAAAAATTAGCGCCGAGTACGAAACCAAGATGAATTTCTTACGAAAATAAACTAACTAGTAAAGTAAATCTATGGCAACAAGTTTGAAACCGGGAAGGAGCGGGAATTAGGGAGACGAAAGAAGAGCAACAACTCACGGGACGGGATGCAAATGGCTAATGAAGGGAAGAGGGGAGGGGAGGGGCGGTAGCAGTCAATCAATAGCTTGAGAGGACGGAAGCGAGACGACGGCCTTGATCTACCGAGTGATCCTTCCCCGATCAGCCTTCAGAATAGCAACCTTATTTTGCAAAACGATAACAAAAGGGGGGAAAAAATTGAAAAAGGACGTCCTTGTACCAACTCCTTGAATCAGAGCTTTCATAACACTATTGTGAAGGGAATCCATACGAAACCGGGAAAGAGCGGGAAGGGACGGGAACAACAAATGCCCTAATCAGAAAAGCAGTCAACGATAGAGGATCACCAGTCGTGTAAATTAGCGCGTACAGAAGCAAGACGAGGTCCCAACAGAAAGAAAACAACTAGTAAAGCGATGGTAACCCATTTGAACGGGTAAGGGAGCGGAAATTAGGGAGAAAAAATGGAGCAACGCACGGGACGGGATGCAAATGCCAAATGGATGGGAAGAGGGGAGGGAAGGTGGCGATAGCAGTCAATCAATAGGAGGAGAGGGCGGGAGGACAGGCAGCTTTGATCTACCGATAGTAGCCTAGTGAACAGGAGTAGGCACCATGGAGTAAAATTTCAAACTCTTTCTAAAATTCCTGTTTTGCTACTGTGGGGTGATCGATGATGGCGAATCACGACGCGTTGCGGTCGTGGTTCGGCGGGGCAAAAGTTATTTCGCGAGTCTCTATTTTTTATTGCCATCGAATTTCGTGTTTATTTTTGCTGAAATGAATTGAAATGAGTGCGGAAAATTGATTATTACGAAACGAAATTGATTAAGAAGCAAATAAAATCGATTATAGTCGAATATTCTATTAGATTCCTACCGTAACCCATCAGCATACGTTATTATATTTGAAGCCATTTTTGACAAGGAAGGGAAAAATGAATTTTTCTATTTTTTGCTTGATAGTCTCCTCAAATATCCTAAAAGAAAGTTCAAAAGGAATTGGAGAGCGGCATATATCGAAACGGCTGAAAAATAATTAAATGTGACAAACTAGTAGAAAACGAGAACTTTGCGACTGATTTTGAGCATGAAGGGAAAAATGAATTCTTCGTATTTTTCTCGTGTAAGTTATAAATATCCAATACTTTGTTACAAACATGAAAACAAAGAGCGGCACATCCAAATAATCGATAACCGTTGCAAAAGCGTTTTTCAACGCAAATTTGAATTCCCGGGCGTTTCGACGTTTATTTTTTTCGGTCGCAGCAGACCTTCGCCGCCCCTCAAATTTAAAATTTCCGGACAAGGGTCCCTACACAGGAAACATAGAACCGCCTTGCTCGACTAGAACGCCCGAGTGGGAATGGCTCTAGTGCCCTGCCAGTCCGTCTTTTATGCGTATCTCTGTTGCCCCAGTGGCGGCGATCACTTAGAAACCATCCGGCAAAGGCGAGCGTCCAATCTCCGAACTAATCGGTAATTACAATGTCTAAGGAAGAAATGGTCAATGGGCAAGGCTTGCTAGTGGATATCTGTCTGTTTGCAGACAGGGAAATAAGAGCTGGAAAACAGAAACTGCGATACTAAAGCATTCACACCAGAAGGGAATTGATCTTTGATCTACAACGGGATGATTTCATTTCTTGACTAGCGTGATTCTTCGGTGTCAAAGTACGCCTTCGCAACGAGACAAAATCATAAGCGTCCTAGAGGAGCACCACATCAGCCATGATAGCTCAGTTGGGAGAGCGCCCGACTGAAGATCGGAAGGTCGCCGGTTCGATCCCGGCTCGTGGCATTTCTTTTGCATTTTTCTCATTCAATCAAGAAACTACTGCGAAACGAAAATGAAGGTGGGGATACACAGTGTCACTTGAAAAATGAATCCAAATATTTGGAATTTTGAAAGTGGAACCGCTTAATTGAACACTAGGATTGAAATCGTTCTTTTGATCCTCCCCTTGTGGAACAAAGAAAGAGGAACCATTAGCATAGAATGCGCAGATTGGACTCGACAAAGCCGCACTCATTATGTAAAATCGACTAGAATGAACCCGAAAAGCGAAACCGACGATTTGTAACCGAGATTTTGTAACCGGCTAAATGGTAATGAGAAAGTAAAACCGTCGATTTGCGTACTACTTTTTGATGCAGATATATCCGGGATCTTATTTTGCCTCTCATCTACTCAACCTCGGGGTATGGAGAGAGCAAACGAAGAAAGTAACAAGTGAAGTCAACTATCCCATGATACGAACTAACCAGTGCAAAAGAAATCATGCAATTTACTAAAGAGACTCAAGTCGATTCTAAACTTTTGAGGGTAGGGTGCGTGTGCATCAGCATCGAGAATTAACATGCAAATCGACGGTTTTACTTTCTCATTACCATTTAGCCGGTTACAAAATCTCGGTTACAAATCGTCGGTTTCGCTTTTCGGGTTCATTCTAGTCGATTTTACATAATGAGTGCGGCTTTGTCGAGTCCAATCTGCGCATTCTATGCTAATGGTTCCTCTTTCTTTGTTCCACAAGGGGAGGATCAAAAGAACGATTTCAATCCTAGTGTTCAATTAAGCGGTTCCACTTTCAAAATTCTAACTTTACGGTTCCTAAGCGATGAGTTTCTTTTTTTCAAGTGACACTGTGTATCCCCACCAAAATGAATCACAGCAAATGAGGTTTCTGCTATGTAGATATTATTCCGAGATCCAAACAGATATTTCAGAAAGAAAAACTAATTATAATATTATTATTTTATTCAGTACAAGGCATGCAAAAAACTGTTTGATACTATGTGAAAGTTCTGTAAAATACAAAAAAAAGAAAAACTAATGATCTGTACATGTTTGAACACGTAACTCAATTCACAATGAGTAAAAGGGGTACAGTATAGAAAGTCATGCTACAAAACAGATTACGGTACAACTGGAAGCGGTAGGGATCTCTTTTTCACGAGCCTGAGCTAACCGTCATGAGTACATGATAGAAGAGGAGGAATACACAATCAAACATTTGTAGAAACATGAAATCTCAAAGATAAAACTAACTCAATCATTGCACAATCGGCATGAAAACTTACGAAAATTGGCTAATCCTTAGACCACATCAAACACTCGACTACCGTATTCCACACCACACATCGCTATGTACAAGGCGCCTACAGTAGTCCATAGCGGGAAAGGGCGACTACCGTACTCCGGATCGATCGATCGATTACGGTGGTGGCGGTGTGGTGAGGCGTGCGCGACTTCTCCCATTCGTCGCATCCATCTCACACCGTCGCAGTCTCACTGTCTCGTGCGAGCGGCACATTGTCCGAAGTCGATTGCTGCAATTTAGGATTTGTTTTCTAGGATACGAAAAAGGTGCTGCATTGAACAAGCCGCTAAATTCACATGCTTGTATCACATGTGTAACTCAACTGCACCAACACCAAAACTCAGCGTTCAAATGTACTTAAACTGTCAATGAATTTTCATACATCATTTGATTTGCCCTTGTGCCCTGGTATAGCCTGCAAGAATAAATGCCATGAGCCTGCCACGAAAGCTGTTCAGGCTGGGATCATACTGTAAGAAGTAACGGCTATTGATCAAATATAACTAATGCCTCTCACCTGCATTGGCCTCTTCGGTTTCATGCAGCACAGACAGCCGTGGAAGATGAAGAAGACCACCACCTGAAGAAATATTTATTAATTTACAATGATTTATATTTTAAAATAGCATTGGCTTGGCTGATATTCATGCTTCCTTTTAATTGTTTTGATTGTTTTATACAACTACGAAAAAACCCACATTGTCAATTCCAGGTCCATATGCAACATTTGTGAAACATCAAACTATCGAGTAAAACTTCGGATCATTTTACCGAATAATGTCAAGATATCTTGAAACTTTCGATGAATTTTATGGAACGGTATAAATAGAGATAACAGTTCAAGGGTTTCTTATAATAATGCCACTCACGAATAGACACAGTACTCCTCCCAAAGCCGTCGTTGTCCACTCGAAGCCCATCCGCTGCACGACAGCCCCGCCGACAGTCGGACCGAAGAAGCCACTTGAATAATTTGGTAATTATCATAAAATTGAAATACTAATAAACAATTAAACGTTTATACTTTGACCGAAGAAGCCACGTAAAGAATATAGTAATTCAATGCATAATTCAGTTTAAAAGTTTGAAGACCAAGTGAAATTGAAGCTTGTAAAAGCTTCGGCACTTGTAAGCATCACGAGACTCTCAATCGCCAGGAAGCTCAGAACGTTTAGCTCAAAAAAATGTATATATAATTAATTTAAATAAAAGTCACCCGAAGGCAAACGCCGATTGGAAGACGCCCGACACGCAGCCGTACGTCTGGAACGAATCGTCGTAGCCGTGCTGTCTGAAAGGGGTTAATTCGTTAATTAATTAACGTAATTAATTGGTCATTCCTAGCCAGCCTGGAGACGGGAACATATTAATCGTTGATTTCGGAAACAACTTTATGGTCGCACAGCTTTTCTGTTTCAGGACTTCCTCAAAGATAGTTTAGATGCCTTTATAGTGGTGCGACCGGAAGTGCAAAAAAAACTAATGTACATTTTAGAATTGAGAATCTTTACAGTGTCAGGCAGCAACGTAAATGTGCCATTGCATTTGTGTTTCAAGAGTTTCTCAAAGCTAGCTAGAACGATGCATGACGATTATCATCAGCAACTTTCCCGAAAGAACACCATCGTTGTTCGCTGTACTCCTAACATTTTACTTCCGTATACCAAGAGCCTACCGTGTTAAATCACTACCGTAATCCAACTCACTTCACCACATCCAGACAGCCCTGGAAGGTCGGGATGTAGAGGGCGCCTGCGGCCAGGCCGAGAATCGTCAGCGCGATGCCGATAACGACGAGGTCCCTGAAAGGATATTGGTTTTTTATCGATTTATTGATTTTATTCACCTAATGAGGCTTTTCAAGCATGCCTTCACAGAGCAGAGTATAGGAAATATATGTACTAAACGCATCTTATTATTCGAGAGAGGTCTCATTTGTTGCTTCAACTCGCAATTCAACCGGCAAAATCGACCTCGACATTGTTCCCGATATCTTGATCTGCTCACGAATACGCCACAATATTCCCACTCACTTCTCAAACGGCATCAACTGGGCGAATTAAATGACACTTGTTTCATATCCTTACCAATATTGTCTACCTTCTCCCAACTCCATAATTCAACAACTCACTTCTCAAAGGGCATAAACGGCGCGGGGCCAATGATGAACATGGCGAGAATCGTGAAGACCGCGCCGAAGAGCATCAGGAAGTCCGTGCAGTGGAAGCTGCAATAATAATAATAATAATACGCTTAAATAACTAACATAAAATAATTAATTTATAACCCAAGCATGAGCATAGTCATCAATCAGTCGATCTGCGCCCGAACTATGCAGACCCGTTGAAACTCAACTCTCGCATATCTTTCTCAAATTCTAAATACGATTCAAAATATATTCGCGATACCCCGCCGAGTCTTTTCCCATCCAACTTCTTTCTACAGCATCTCACAATACCGTGCCCCTACTACAGTTCTACCGTACCCCTACCGTACTCCCACCACGATCCTACCGTACTCACCGATCGATAAGGAACCCCCAGAAGGGCGCGGACAGCGTGTACACGCCACCGCACAGCAAGAACATCAGACCGACGAGGGTGGGCGTCAGATTGAACTGCAATACACGGAGATCAAAGATCAAAGATTAAATATTAGGTACTATATTGAATATCCTCCTTCCCCCCCCCCACAAAGACCCTATTTTTTAAACCAACGTCTTGCACAAATTACAATAGATCCGGGGTTTTCCGTTATCTCAAAATTTCAACCAGACAATTTCACCCTGCACATTCAGGCCACATCCTCATCTTAAGATCTCACATTTGCCACGGAACACAATCAGGTTCCGTTTTCATGTGCATATAGAGAAAACTACTAAACACCCAGAGACATGCCTGTTTATTAAAATCCAAACGAAGTTCGCCCTGTACTTGTCACACTCAAGCCCCATCCCCATCTCAAGATCCCGCGAATAATCCGGAATACAATCATGTACATCTGTTCCGTACCTATAAAAACGGGGACTTTTTTACATCCGTGCCGGGCCCCGCCTCCTTGACTCCACCCCCAACAAAGAAGGTGGGAGGGGCGGGCTTTCCCTACCTCCAGGAGGAGGAGGTGGGGAAAGCCCTTCCAAAAATGCGCCGAGAGGTTTCCCTCTCGAGCAGAGGTTCTCCTCTAGCGAGCAGCAGCAAGGCGCTCTTTTGAGAGCGTGAGATAGGGACCTTGTAGGGAGAGCGCGCGCTAGACGCGACGGGTTAGAGACAGCGGGGAGAGGCGAGAGAGAACGGCGGCGGAGGGGAACGCTCTCCCTCCTCTCTGGATGACGCAAGAGAGGACGGAAGTAGGGGGGAGGGGCAAGAGGCAGGGGGAGGAGTGGCGAGAGAGTGAGGGGGCGGGGCCCGGCACGGATGTAAAAAAGTGCCAATTTAATCCACGACCGTCCAATTCCATTTTGCGCATTGGCCAATTTGGCGCCTGTCGCATTCACGCCACATCTACACTTCAAAAACCCGCGCTTGTACTCAAATACGATCGTTGCTCTTCATGAATCTCGATTTGACAATAACACTGTCCCTTACTTCTACCGAACCAATACCATAACCAGAGGAGATGCAGTACCATGCATTATCCGTCCCTACCATACTGCTACCGTACCCAATCCTACCCTCCTCACCGTTCTCCGATGATTCCCGTACCACTATCGTGTCCAATTCTACCCTTACAACCCTCCTCAAAGCGTTCTCATTGTCAGAATCATGTCGATGTCGATGCCATAATTCTACCGTACCTCCTCTTACTGTACCCCTCGATACCGTACCCCTCCTCACCGTTCTCAGATGCGCCTCGAGTGTCGGGTCGAGGAAAGACAGCGAGATGGAGCAGACGATGATGGCGAACACCTGAGAGAATGTGAATAAAAGAATGAATGAGAGTTTGGATCCCGGTCTTCCTTACAAATAACCTTGACGTTTCTTTGGAAATATTTCCAATTTTATACAGTTCCCCTAATCTCTGATCCTCTAAACCATGGTCGTTTGCACGTTCCTATTTTTCGAGGCTAGACTGCCACTGTTCAATTTTCGCACGCTCTATCGCACTTTCACTAATTCGCTAGCCTCAATCCGAGGGACGCACAGCATAATTTGCCCAACACAAATCCATTGTGTGTTTGGGCTCGCTGTAGTGGAGAAACATCGTTAGTTTCGAGCAGTCCCGATAAAACGACGACTACGACGACTAACCATCAACCAGATGTGCGGGATCCTCAGCATGTCCAGCATGCCCTTCGCGTTCTCGTCCACCGCTTCGTCTGCAATTCATTTGTTAATTGGCTTAATTATTTATTTAATTAATTAATATTTTAATACATTTATTCAAATTCGTATCAGAGAAGTTAAGTCGGTTCCCTCACTGGTAGGAACCATAGGCTAATAACTGAGTGCATCATAACTTATATCTTGTAATCGCATATGAATAACTGTCGAAGTGAAACATTATTATCGAAACAAACGGTTTGAAACAGGAAACGTGTAATAGTTGAATCGGAATGATCAGATTGGAACCCGACGTTTGGGAAACGACGATTTGCACGTAGCGTCTGAGAATGGTCTATGTAAAACGATCGGTCTGGAAGGGAAGAATGGAAACGATCGTTTTGAAACGAGATTATGGTAATGAATTATGGAAGGGAGTAGGCTGAGAGAAGAATGAAGCTTGATCGCCCTTCTTTAATGCATGCAAATGCGACAAAATGCGACGAGATTCTCAGAGGGTTTCAGGGTTTCAATCTGATCTTTCCGACTCGTCCATTACCATAATCTGGTCTCCAATTGTTCGTTTTTATTCTTCCCTTCCAGACCGATCGTTTTACATAGACCATTCTCAGACGCTACGTGCAAATCGACGGTTCCCAAATGTCGGGTTCCAATCTGATCATTCCGATTCAACGGTTGCAAAAATCCTGTTTCAAACTTGCGTGTTCTAAAAAAATTGTTCCTATTTGGAGAGGAACCGTTAAGTCACATCATAAGTGCCGTCACACTCGTCCTAGATCAACCACTTGAAACACCATCGCACGTGCTCGAGGTTCCCACCACAAAACTGTTATTTTAATAAATTGTATTTTATTCACAAAGGCAATCACCGATGACCAACAAATGCCGTAGGAGTTTACCTGCGTGCACCTGCTGAAACACAAACTCAAGTGCTCACAATTCGACAAAACTACTCATTTCCAGTATTTCTTGAATTTCGTTACATTTTATTAGCAACGAAAATGACCGAACATCAGCGAAATCCATCGCATCCTACCTACATTCCTCAGTTGAAACACCAACTCCGTTACCCCCAATTATACCACAAAACAGCTCACTTTCAACATTTTTTTGAAAATAATAAAGTCAGTGATCGATAACAATCTACTGTACCATCGTGCGAGTCGATGAGGAAGCATGAGAGTACGGTAGCCCCGATGAGAATCGTGCCGAGCACGAGGAACGGCATCTGGAAGCCGCCCATCTCGTACAGGAAACCGCCTGAAATGGGAGAAATAAAGTCAGTCGTCGATCGGTTTTAGGAAGCTACAGTTATACCGTAATCCCTAATCTGGCTTTAGTGCAGAGACCTTCAGATTCGTGTAATAAAGTTACTAAATTCTAACGCAAATCAGATTCAATACAACCACAAACATTGCCTTCCTATTTATTTTTATGATATTTCTGGAACACCATATCGCCTACTGATAATCGAAACTTGGATCACGGGCCATGTGAGTGCCATCTACCTCAACTACCGTCCTCCGTTCTACCGTACTCGCGCACTCACCAATCAGCGGTCCGGCCGTGAATCCCAGCCCGGCGAACGTTTCCATTATGCCCTGTAAGTGTAATTTGTTGATCCAATACAAAGAGAAGATACACTGGCAAAAGAAAAATTATCGGAATACATCATGCGCGTGAAACGCGGAAACTGCCGGCGCTTACCCTAAAGAACGATACCACGATATCCATAAACACTACCGTATGACAGTATCTCCAAGCTATAGTAAGCTACCGGGCACTTCTTCGATGTTTTGGCCCAGATTTTTCTCGCAGAGTATTTCCCCCCTCCACATTCGGAGCGGTTATTGACTGGGCCAAAAACCGTAAAAGTTCCAGCTACCGTACCACGATCACGGAGATCCGACCGGGGAAGCAGCGGGCGGAGATGGCAAAGGAGGAGGTGACGAAGGCAGCGTCGCCGATTGCCTGGAAATAAAAATAACAATTTATTTTTAATAATGAAAGTAAATAAAAGTACAACATAGTTTCAGTGCTTAATATTCTTTGGATTTGTTATGAGGTGTATATTAAATATGGGGAAGCATAATTAGAGTGACCCAAGAACAACAGTATTTGGGAATTGCGCGAAACATGGGTTCGACGAGGTCAAAAATATGATTTGCGTTGAAGTAATCCAGAATAATCAGCCTGAGCTGTCACGAAATTCGGAATGAGGGAGGAGGAATGAGTATTTGCAATTGTAAGGGCTTTCCCGCGGCAAAATAATCAATATACCCGAAAACGTCTCCTAACACTGTTTTACCCGCTCCGAGTATGCGAGGGAGCGTGCGGGATCGATAGAGCGCCTACCGTAATCCCCATGACCGTATACTATCGTACCTCGAGACACCTCACGAGCAGCGACATCCAGAAGAACAGCGGGCCCTCGGGCAGGTAGTTGAGAAAACTGAAAATATTTACAGCTTTTATTATTATCGATTAACGAATTATTGATGAATTGTAAGAAACGAGAATCGACCGACTTGTAATGAAAAATTTCCATTCATAGCTATATTACATTCTCGAAACAGCAAACATCCCAGCTAGCACTTTCATTCACATCTTCGTTTTGACCAGCGCTAAGTATCAATTCTGATAATACCCTTTCACAATCGCACATTCCACACTTTTCAAAAGCTACAACGGTGTACTGTAATTGCAAAATAACTCTTACCGTACTCTTTGCTCCTTGAAAAATCAATAAAGGCCCAAAGTCACCGTACCCGAAGAGGCCCAAAGGTACCGTATCCGAAAAAGCCCAAGTTACCGTACCCGAAGAGGATGGCGGTGATGCCGGTCAGTCCCAGGCCGAAGGTGAACATGTTCTTGCTGCCGATGCGGATCATCTACAAAGGTCAAAGATCAGAAATAACGAAAATGAGAAATTCGGTGATTACCGATCACATCTGTGTTACATCAGTCCTAGAAAGTTCGCGCTCGTCGTTGATTAATGTCCAATGCAGAAAAAAATACTAAACAAAAAGTGAAAAGCCGTTCAAAGTAAAGTTAAATCTGATCAGTCACAACTGTGTTTCAGCATATAGACATAATGTGAAAAAAAACACCAAACAGCGATTGCATTAAGGATTGCTCTTCAACAAATCAACTGCGACTATCTTCTCGCATCAATCTGATAATCCCCGAAAATGCGAAAATCGAAGATTAAAGTCCAGACACTCACATTCTTTCCGAAGAGCGGCGCGACGATAAACATGACCTGGAATGGAATCGAATATTCACTTGAAAACTTCTATTTAATCAATCTATAGACGAAGAATACGGTAACTAATCAATAATTCAAAAAATCGATAAATCAATAAAACGAAAAATCGATACCAGCTCGAAGATGCCGAAGACGATGCCCGTCTGCGACTCGCTCATGCCTTTCAGCTTCGCCTGAATCAGGGGCAGATTACGGTACATTTCGGTACAGTAGCCCCAGCTCCCTCTAAAAGAAACACAGCAACAGCAAGCGTCACTGTACTCAGAAGTACTGGAGATTCGAATAATCAATAAATCGATATCTCGCTACCGTATACCTCGGCCGGGTAGAATGGCGCGATGCACGAGAAGGCCACGGTGGAGCACAGATTCGCCAGCGCGAGCATCATTACCGTAGCCCATTCCTTGCCGGTCAGAGACGCGAACGAGCCCTGCCAGATTACGGTAAGTGAAGATTAATCGATAGATTACGGTAATTGGAACGCGGTTAACTTCCAATTGTGGAATTCCTTATGTACAGCGATTGTCAACAAAACAGGAATGGGTGCAAACGAATTTTCTCAGATGTGTCACATTGAGGTTTCATCGTTAGTCCAAAGATAACTCTGACTCATCAAGAACGATCGATTCTTCTGCCATCTTTTCAAATAAAAAAAAATAAATAAAACTAAACCCGTCAACAGCACGCGACCAACAATGTACACAAAAGAATTGCACAATCGATAAATCAATAATCTCGCTACCGTAGTATCCTACCGTACCTTCCTCATGCTGGTGTGCGTGGACGAGTCCTCTTCGTCCTCCTCATCGCTCTCGCCCTCCGACGAACTACTGTAATCAGGGAGGAATATCGATTGACTACGGTATCCGTTGTAGAATGGGAATATCGAATGATCATTTTGAAAATCAGTGATCAACCGCCTTTGTGCAAGAATATTGCTCGATTATCACATTTTTAAAATGATACGATGGTAATTGGATTCCTACTAAAATATTCCGCGCGGCAATCGCGTTGGCTCCGCCCCTTTTCACTTCGTTTATCGCGATTTCCGCCCATTTTTACTTGTTTTCCTTAGTTTTTAAGGATAAAACTTTTTTTAGTGGTTTTACGCTCATGAAGCATCAATTACATATTTAATGGTTAATTTTAAGCGCGGTCATAGTTTAATAGCAATTTCGTTACGCGCGGAACAATAAACAACTTCGCGTAAAAATGTGATACAGTGTCCGAGCCAAGAAAACATGCCACTCATTCATCCTGGCGCTTTCTCGCTTTATCGTTGTGTTAAAGGGACAGGGCGAGAGCTATTACCAATGGCAAGGTCTTGTATTCTCGTAAACCTATATTTTACCCTTCCTACCGTACCTCTCATCGCCGGGCGGCGCCGCTTTCCTTTGCACACTCTCGTCCACACGTTTCGTAGTGCTACCGTAGCCGGTGCTGGTCGCGGTCGGTTCCCTGAATTACGGTATTGATTACACCATCTTACAGGAATTAATGTTTCGGAATATTTATAGTCCCAAAATAGTGATAAGAATGATGCAAGGAGGTTGATAAGAGATGTCCAATCAACAATATCCCTGGACTACCGTACCTGGGTGTGACTACTTTTCCAGGACTACCGTACTCTGCAGTATCCCCTACCGTACCTGGGAGGATACGATACGAGCGATCGTCGGTCCGGATCGATCGCTACTTGCGTCGCGATCGGAATGAACGGCGTAGCGATGAAGGGTCTGCAAGTAAATTATTAATATTGTTTAAATAAATATTTATTATATTTAACTCAAATTTCAATTTCAACTACATTTCAACTGTGTGATTCACAATTTCTCCATGTTCGCACATGTATACATTCAAGCATATACCGGACTCGTTAATATTTAGTGTTTTTGGCGGCCCATTTCATTCCAGCGAAACCGAAGTTTTGCCATAACCAAAACTGAGCACAGCGCCATTTTCGAACTCTCCTGATGATCAGATAAGTACTAGAACATCGAAAAAGCATGTGGGTGGAACGAAAAAGGATGAACACACTTAAAACACTAACACTTAGCATTTTTCTCACAAGATCGAATCTGATGAAAGATCTAGTGTACAACAGAGATTTACAAGAGTGGATCTTTGGAACCTGATCAGAGAACCTGGAATCTGATTCCGCAAAGCACTCCGGGCTCCACACACTTTGTCATGGTCGAACGAACGGCTTCGGGGCGTTTGAGTCAACAACAAAAACACGAACTTTGGTCTCTTTGGATCTCTAGTACCACAAAAACTGAAGACGTAACATAAATTCCACTAGAATACTTGCTAAAAAAACAAAAACAAGATACTCCGATAAACAAAACCATCGTACCTTTCCTTGACACTCTTTGTGCTTCTCATGCTGGTCAGGCTGCTGAGGCTGCCCAGTAGACTCCTCGATCCGAGCGCCTTCATATAGACGTCCGGGGCCAGGTCCGGGATATAGTCTCCGGGCAGGGCCGCGAAATCTCCGGCCGGTCCACGGCTCTTCCTCGACGGCCCGTCGAGCGTGCGCACAGACGACAGCGGAGGGGCGGAAGACATTGTCCACCGATCATCGACGGTCGCAGCGAACCGGCAGCCGGGGATTCGTGAGGGAGCAGGGTGCGACCGGGAGCCGGGATGTAGGGGCGGACCGGGGAATGGGGGAAGATTGCCGGTCGCGCTAGAACCGGCAAGTGGCGGAAGCACTGCAAGCGATCGTTATGATGATCAAGGCGAATCACGGGAAAAATCACGTGGAATGCGCTTCAAAAGCGCGTAAATGCGAGAAAATTCGAGATTATCGTCAATCGTAGTGGGGCAAAAACACAAAACACGACGGTCGCGGGGGGACAAAGTGCCGGAGGGTTTGAAAATCTGAGAGGTAACGGCGGATGGAGAGAGCGGCCAGAGAAGCCAGAGCGTCTGGCTCGGAGGAGCGAAAAGGTGATGCAGGAAAACACCGGGCGAATCTGGACGGGTAGAGACGCAGAGGAGCGAACGAGAGAGCGGGCGAAATCGAGAGAGTGTGTAGGGCTGCTGTAAGCAGTTGTGCTATGGAAAATACATACGCGCACACACAAAGCGGTGTCCACTCTGCATGCGGAGAATGAATAGTGGACGAGGAAAAACGAAAACATGGTGCGAATGACCCCGTAAACAGCAGACCTTACACAAGCAACCCACAGTTTGACTGTTCTTGGTACCAATGTGAAAAAAGCATGCCACATGCCAAGGGTTCGAGAACAAATTTCAAATAGCAACCATCATTAGGTGGTTTTTGAGGACCTATGTTATTATTCGAGCCCTGTTGCTGGTGTATAGAGCAGCCCTAGTGTTTCTACCTGAATCTAGGAAGCCAAAAAGAGCACAAGGAATTCACTGTGGAATGCGCATTTGAATCATCTGCCGGGAGAAAATAATAGAGGAGAAAGATGAACGAGCATGGCTCGAATCATCAAATCACGCTGGTGAAATGAGTTGATGAATCTCTCGCCTTACGGCGATTAGTTGGAAACCTCTCAAAGACTAGAGGATATGGATTAGTAGATAGCTTGAAACGCGGAACTACTTGGGCTTTTGATTGATCTACGCGCTTGCGAGTTCATAATAAACCCAGACTCTCGGTGAGAGAGTGCACACGAAAATAACAATGCGGGAATCAGAAACCACCGAGTGCAACTTGCAAGGAATACGCCACTTAGTGCGGAAACCTCTCAAGTGCTAAAGAGTTAGCAGGTAGGGATGTCTAAACGGAACTCGGAACTCCCTCCATTTCATTCTTGAACCTCATTCATTCCGCAATGCGGTCGATCAATCTCATTTCGAACTCGGAACTAGCTCGGAACTCGGAATTCCGTCATTCTCATTCTTCCGTCTCTCCTCCGACTAGATCGGCCTCACCACTCAGCGAACGCAGACTAGCGAAAATGGTTGAGTTTCAGCAAATACTAATTCAATTATGGGACGACGGAATTCCGAGTTCCGAGATAGTTCCGAGTATTATGGAAATCGACTCGGAACAACGGAATAAATTCCGTTTAGACATCCCTATTAGCAGGTAAAGACACCAAGAAACCAAAATTTGGCACTTCTGCACCTCTCCGGACAACCCATTTTGCAGAAAATTCTGCATTTGCAGATTATCCCTCTGCAAAGGGATAGTCCTCCCTCCACTTGGGAGGGTGGACAGTCCAATGGGGGCCGAGGCTCCCCGCACCCTCCTCCAGATGGGAGAGCGCTGGACTGAAGTGAAAATAGCGAATTGGGAACTTATATACCCCCGAGATAATTGAATCAGAAACAAATTGAGTGAATGTAAATCGATAATAGAGAGTGTTGTTTTGAAAGAGGAGGGATTAGGGGAGGAGTGAAGGTACGGTGGATTTGACTAATAAGTAAGCATCCTAAGCCTTCCTAAGCATTCCTAAGCCTTCCTAAGCATCCTAAGCCTAAGCCTAAGCCTCTGCAAACTAAGAAGCATATTAATTGATAGATTTTGAATGTGAGAATAGAATGAAAAGTTGGACGACGTGACGATTTACTGACGACTGCTCAAAGTGTCTGAGAAGGGGAGAATGAGGGGAGGGGGAGGAGAGGAGGTGAGAGTGATTGGATTAAGAATATTGCAATTGCAAAAAAATGGGTTGTCCGGAGAGGTGCAGAAGCGCCCAAAATTTCGAATTCTAATTCCCGCGGGTGAAATGAGTTTCACGGACTACACTAAAGGGCATAGGCACAGTACAGAGCTGATCCACATGTCTTCTAGAAATTCAGAAAGAATAGGGAAGGAGAAGGAGAAGACAAAGAACTAATTCTCAATGACTAAGCAGGGTAAGGCGAACTGAGAGATAGTTCCTCCCTCCTTCCTCCTCACTCATCTCCCTTTCACACCCTCTATTCGATCACTTGACCTGCGTGCATCATACGAGCGAAGTCGGCTCTCTTTCTTCCTTGAATCTCTCGCCCAGGACTTGTCTTAACCTCCATTATTTCCATGATCTCTTGCTTGACTAACTGACGAAAAAGAATGGCGAGTCAGGCAAATGTTCCTTTCACCAGCCAGTTAAAGCTAGCCAGTACGGTCAGTAGAAGAACCGCGTAAACAAGTTCCCACTGGATAGCTGTCGGTTCCTAGTTTCAGCACACCTTCAACAGCCAAAACCTCTTAAAAGTAAGAACCAGAGTCACGCGCGCCTAAAACATTGGAACATGTGATTTCTTTGAACGTTTTATACACGCTGAGAAATGTAAAGGTGATAAAAGCGGCACACGCTACGAGAAGCAATAACGCCGCGGCGCCGAAAATCACACAATATGATGAAACTCTCTCTCCTTTCGGTCAAACATTGGCGGATTGTGCGCAAATAGGCCCCGGGATCTAGGTGGGGAAGTGAGTTGGTAAGGGGATAGCCTCAAACACGGCACCTACGCAGGAATAACTGCATAGGAGAAGAGTCGAGTTTGTGCGTCAGAAAGCTCTGAGAGGACCTAGCGAAAGGATGGCCTCACTCGAATATTTAGCAATCTCAGGTGTCAGAAGAAGCGAGAGAATAGGCAGAATGGAGAGAGTCAGACGAGCGAGAAGACATGCCAGCTGATACCCCCTCAACGTGATCGGAAACAGGGAAGTAAAGTAGTAAAATAGAGAGCCTCCGAATGTTCAACCAGAGAGTTTCTTGTTTCAGGGGATCAATAAATGCAAAAAACCAAAAGAACGAATGTTAAAGTCGTTTCACCGCTGGGAAAGTTATCGAAAAGAGGAAGAGGCTCAGAGCTAGGACCATTCGATTTCACGTTTCAACTACTGGGCAACTACCAAAGTTTCAGCAAAGAACAATAACCGGCGCCCGATCCTCCTGAACAAAATCCATTGGATAGTATGCCATAGCAAAGTTATCATGGTAAGATATGAGCACATGAGCGCAAAGTGCGCAATGTGACATACCCGAAGTGTTGATAACTCAGCCGCGCGCTATCTAAACAGGTTGCCGGAGGTCGCGATCGAACAATGAGCGCGAAACACGACGAGGACGTGTGAAAGTACGGGTGTTGCGATTGATTACCGATTGAAACACCCAGTAAATGATGTTAGACGAACGAGAGAAAACAAGAGCAGTTGGGCAATATAATGACGCGTCGAGTGCTATAAACGATTTAGCAATGGGCTTACGTCAATAAGAAAGCTGCGGCCAAGAAGTCAAACGTAACTTAGCAACATAATCGGGCCGCGGAGAGCCGGGAACCAAAATAGTTCAGTAGGGGCTAAAATGGGGCTAGATTAAAGGTGCGAGAAACCCTCGCGTGTCTACCGCATCTTCAAACGAATCATGCGCATTGGGAACACAGAAGCAAAAACGCTAATAAATTATAGCGAAACACGGTCAAAAACGGAGTGAAATGCAAATTTACGAAAGTCGATAAAAATGAATAAACCGTAACCGGTTTCGAAAATTGCGGGAAATGGAGAAATTTGAATGACACAGTACTACCGTAACAATTGTCATCGAGTTTTGACTTTATATATATATTTTTTATTTAATTATTTATTTTAATAAAAAAAAACAACCTTCTTTTCGGCTTCGCGATGGACAGACTCGGATCGGATGCGACTCTCCTCCTCAGTCTGTTCTTCTTCTTTTTTCTTCTCCTCTGACCTCCCTCCGATCTGGTTGAAAGATGCACTCCATTCGGGAAGGTTTCGTTATCGTATCCCGGATTGATGGGCAGTCTCTCGATTTCCTCACCGACTACGGTAGGCAGCGATCTGGAATCGACAAATTTATTTCTGGAATTTATTTCACCCCACCTCTTCCTAAACTACGGTACGTTTTTAGAAAAGTTATAATAAATCAATCATCGAATGCCCATCGTCGCGATACCGTACTCACGAGGCATACAGTAGTGGTGTGTTCTCATCGTAGTCCGAGTTGTTCGTGGTGTGCCTGACTCGATTGGGCCAATTGGCCACCGAGGGCGGAATGACTCCCTGGGCGGGCGCGTCCATCGGTCCGCCGGATGCGCGTCGAGATGTCTGGAATACGGTAGGAGGTGAATCGAGAACTGACGTGGTAAAGTTCGCGGTGAGACCATCGCTACAGTCTCTCACTTGCTCTCTCGCTCACTTCAACGTAGAGAAATTATCACAAAAAAGAAGTAGCACGACCCAGAATCAGTGTCAGAACCACGCTGGGAAGTGATAGCCCAGAGAGGTACAACGAAAGTTTGGGCAACAGCGAATTATAAGTAGAGCTGCCAGGGTGAAGAATCCGTCTCTCATCGCGGTCAGGGAATCGAGAAGGCACTTAGAATGAAGAAACTGATTCTTCGTTCGGACGACGTCGAATTATGAGCATGCAAGGGAGTCGCGCAGGTAGTTGTTAACTCCGTGTGACTAACTTCTGGTAAATTCTCTTCATCTATCTCTTTCTCTGCGCCGGTAAACAAAAGAACGAGAGAGAAAGATCAGGATCACTTGGATGTTATGCGATTTCGATGTCTGGTTCTCTCAATTCGCAATGCTCTCTCGGCTGCTCTGACCGTCTAGAGAGGGCAATATTTTGCCGATGCACTCACTCTCGCGAGTTGCGAAATCTAGACACTGATCTGTCTATGCAGCAAATCCTAGTGTAAACTCAAGAAAAGTGTGCTGAAAACAGAAGTGTTGATCGCAAAATTCCTGCAATTTGTCGATCTAGCAAACAAACAGGCTCTTTGAGGAAGTTCAACTAGAAATCATAAAGACACCACCACATCATACATGTGCATGATGGCCAGGCTATTCATGAGTCAGATACTCTAGCTGCGGATGTACACTCGCCGACATAAGTCATGGCCAACTTTTTCAATTCTATGTATCTTTTGAACCAGCAAAACAATGATTATGATATTTGGAGATTATCAGGAAAGGGTGACGGCCATTATTTTCCACATAAAACGGAATACAAAAATAACCGATATTATTGCATAGTGATGACGCAATCGATGTGCATTATTTTGAAGAATCATTATTCTTAGGAGGATTTTTTCTAACTCCTCAAACTTTTTATGCATAGACGTATGAGCGAGGGCTACCCAGAAAAAAAGTTTCAAGTTGCTGCCGCTTGCTGCAGCGGCTG
>LS487899.1:30896-72047 GCA_900490705.1 Pristionchus arcanus
ATTCTCTTCAATTTTTTTTCTGGCGGTCGAATTAAGTCCATACTTGGCCAAAAAATCAGCCACCCTCACATTATTATCGTCACTCATTTTTAGATCTGAAACTCGGTTAGAAAGATAAATATGCCAGCGCAAACTTGGCGAATCGAAATTTTCCAACTGAGTGTGCCTCCGTAAGTCGATTACAACAGATCGGAGAGTTAAGCAATTGCTCTAAAAAGTTGATCGTTTCCTCGTGGATGGTTTTGCTATGTTCCAGCACCGAAACCACCTGTCTACAAAAATCACCCTTGGAATGGCAAATCGTCAAACTTTTGTCATCTGAAAAGTGATTTTTGAGTTTCAAAAATGTAAACGGCGGTCAATCTCGACCATACTCTCAGGATATTAGTTACTCGTGATAAGACGCAGAATGATCCTTAGAACGAGTCTCTAGCACGTCTGGGAGCAGAGTTATGAAAATTCGACCCTTATTTTGCAGCAACTCTGCAGCCGCTGCAGCAAGCGGTAGCAACTTGAAACTTTTTTTCTGGGTAGCCCTCGCACATATGTCTATGCATAAAAAGTTTGAGGAGTTAGAAAAAATCCTCCTAAGAATAATGATTCTTCAAAATAATGCACATCGATTGCGTCATCACTATGCAATAATAGCGGTTATTTTTGTATTCCGTTTTATGTGGAAAATAATGGCCGTCACCCTTTCCTGATAATCTCCAAATATCATAATCATTGTTTTGCTGGTTCAAAAGATACATAGAATTGAAAAAGTTGGCCATGACTTATGTCGGCGAGTGTATACCATAGATAGGAAACGCCCTAATCACAGCGTACAATTTTCTATCTAGGTAGCATCGAAAAAGTATTGAATTGCAGAGCAGCTTGATTTCATCTATACTATCGTGATGATTTCAGAACATTGTCGAAATGCCCCTTCTCTATTTTAGAGTTTGCAATGATGACGAGGGAGTTCGAACGTTCAGTGAAATCGCCTAGCCCTTTCGTCAGTGCGATTACCAAAGAGAATCCCGAACTTGAATTTGAACGCATTTAATTTTTTTAAAGAAATCTTTGCCTGCCAATGATCACCTTCTCATACATTTTGCCCATGCTTAAGAGCAGCGTGAAACTTATTTCAGCATTTTGAGAATAAGATGAACAATTGTCGTTCGGATCAGACACCTCGCGTTAGACATGCCTTTACTAGAAATCGTAACTTCTTTTCGCTTATCCTCAACTCGTCATTATTTCCCTATCACGGTTACCGGTACGCAACGTTCAACGAACCTTCTGCAGTACATTCTTGATCAACGATGGCGGTGGAGGCTTCGTCTTGGACATTGACCGCTTCACGGGACTTCGGAGGGGATTCACCTATAAAATCGATGTTCAGACAGCATCCATGTATGTATCCCCACTAGAAATTCTCATTTCAGCTTCATTTCACTGTTTTCTTCATGTGGGTGCAAAATTGTTCTAGAACACGGTGATTTGCAACAAAGTTTATCGATAATCAATGAGACTACGGTATCTAGCGAGTACCGTATACCTCGTCGCCCTCCTCCTTCTTGATTAACGACTGGTCCGACTCGGAATCGTCACCGCGCGATTCAGGACGGGGTACGGTAGCGTCTACCGTACTGAGCGCCTCGGAGAGGTCCTGGAATGAAGTCAGTTATCGATTGGCGAGAGACGTGCAGCTACCGTACCTCTCCAGTAACTCCTTCGGCCTGCTTCGGGAAGGCAGTGGCGTCAAATGGCGTGCCGAACATCGGTGTGGAGGGCGGTGTGCGCGCCTGAGAGATGGTAGGATTACGGTAGTTATCGATTTTATGTGAAGAAAATTTTTTTAATTTTCTTTAGATTGATTTCCGGACAGTCACTGTCAATCCTACTTCCTCTTCAGTCGCTAGTGAAACTCAACTCATTCTTGAAATCGAAATGTAAAAGTGCAGTGAGGCCGTTTGTGCCTAGTACACCATGGGCGCAGATAAAAGCGTCAATTGATTCCAGTCTTTCTCTAGTCCTTGTTACCGATATTTGAGTCATCCTTATCACACAATGAACACAGATCTGTGCTCCCTATTGCGTAAGATTGAGGAAATCACTCCAGCTTTGGCCGCTCAATTCCTTTCATCGATATCTTCAGGTTGTGCCCAAAAAGTGTGCAGTTATGCCCTCATTTTCTTGCCTAGAATCTCTATCGATTGCATGTTTTGTTTCACCCTAGTGCCTACGTGTACAACATACTGATATCAACAAACGTGTGACGTCGGTAACAAAAATCAATAGAACAATGGTGTAAACGACTGACGTTTCACGTGACTAAAGTATGGGACATTTTTGCTAAAGAACTTGGTGCCGATTGGGGAAGAATTTGCCGTACAGATCTCCTAACATGGAAGAACGTTTCGTCCAACAGGCCCGGACCCTGACCTTTGGATGAATCATTGTATCTAGGTATCTTCATTGTATCACAAAGTATGTGATGAGTTTCAGCGATTTTACAGAAGGAATTCAGATTCGCGTATGTAGATTACGTTGTATCGTAGCGTAAAAATAATCAATACCCCAGGAAAATTGATTGGCGTGCTGAGAGTGGAGGGGATTACGGTATCATCGTCCACAGGGAAGTTCAGGGACGGATAGACGGGCCGATCGATCTCCGGCGATGGACCTTCGTTGTCGGCCATTCTGCAATCGATAGTGATTACGGTAATACAGTAACGACCGAGAAATGGATAAATACGTAAATAGTGGGTTCACAACAAGACGCCACAGAATTCTACACAGTGATTTTAGTAGAATTTGAGAACCTGGGAGAGTGAATTTTCAAAACATCTAGAATGTTAAATTGAAGGTTCCTAAACTTCTGGTTCCAAAATATAAGAATGGAACGGAAGGTACGCACTGATATGATAAGGAGGTCATGCGGAAAACAAACTCGGCACCCAGTGACCCCATGACTGAAAGATGAAGAGTTGCATCAGGATAGAGGACTGAAGATCACGTGAACTCTAAGCGACAAGCTAACTACGTGATTTCGGTGGAAATGAAATTGAAGAAAGATCAACTATTATTACAAGAGAGACTGAAGATCAGACAAACAAGATACACAACGTGACAGACAATAAGCAAACAGAGAATAGCCACCAAGACGTGTGATCTATCGAGTTAAGGGAGTAGGAATCAATAAGTCGATTGTCTACACAACAAAACGAGCACATGACCACTACGGAAGTTCACGAGACAAGGATGGATCATAATTGGAGCAGCAAAAAGTTCAATACCAAAATCGACAAAGCCTACAACCAAATTTGAATTCGAGTTTCGGCGCGAAGCATCAATTTCGACCGGACAATTCGAATCAATCGCACCCGGGTGCATCGGCCCGGCACTGTGTCGGACTCTTGTCTTATCAATCGAGTGAAGAGAGACAATGGAGAAGGAAGAGAGTGGTAGAGAAAGGTGCTAGAGACAGTGTGATTGGGAGAGAGTTTAGACAAGAAAGGGTCTTGAGAGGGAAGGGAAAAGGAAGAGTGCGAGTTGGCGATAAAATAACGCACGTGAAGCAGATATCTGCGGGCGTTTCGTCGACAGAAACGTGATGTGAAGAGGGATGGAGATTCGGACTTTGCATGTACGTCTTCTGACCTTTCCATCGGGCAAAATAAACGGTTGTCAATGAAAAATGAGACCCTTCATTCATAAAGTAACTCAATGGAAATATTTTTCAGTTCGGACCTTGCCCAGAAACAGTAGATTTCATACAATCATAGTTAAAACGAAATAAAGTTAGCTTGCAATCCACCAGTATCCACAAATATGTTTCTTCAATGGGCACAATATTGACTATGGAAACAAGTTCAATAGCGTATCTGCTCGAGATAATCGTCCCCGATCATAAAAATGTTGACCATTTTTCTGTCACGTTCTTCTGGATTGATTTGCGCAGTATAGAGCCCGATTTGGGTCTCGAATGGAGAAATGGAAGGGCTCCGTGTCGAAATGCTCACTCGCTTGTCAATGTGATGAGCAAACTGAAACAATTTAAAAGTTAGTATTTTGGACCAGAAAAATCTACTCGTAATGTGAACAGGTTTCTATGGGAAAATTCTGGAGCAATAAAGCTCGATTTAACAAAACCCTCTAGAAATAAAAATCTGGATAAAAATAAAGTTAATTACTCACTCCAACCAGCTGTTATACGTCCATTGGTGATAGATACATAAAAGACACATTCTATTTACCATATTGGCAACTTGACAAATATACTCGAAAGCTTCTGAAAGTTGGAAATTTATGAACATTTGGAAATTTACGAACATTTATCGAGATTTTTAGTCGAAATCGTGAATCGCCCACATTCTGTTTTCTGAAGCAATTCCAGCTATATACTCATCCGCATTCTTCTCTTTCTTGCGGTATCGACTATGCAAAATGAGGAATGAGAGGGCGCTCTCCTCATTCCGCACGCTCTCTATGATAATTTGTTGCCTGTTTTTGCCGGATCACTCGGAATGCAGCCAAATGATATCTCAGTTCAAACGAAAAACGGTGACTTGGGAGTTTCGAAAGCGTTTTCGGGTAACAGTGACCCATCATCCCGCATTGAAACCTCAGTTAGCCAGATATATGTGGCACCCCTCCTTTAATGTTCCGTTCTCTTCTTAGCGACAGCAACTCGAATTCTGATTGCCAATCATAATAAGCAATGTAAAAGTAACTCACAAGTCCGTACTCTATTTCTCGCACACTTTTCCCTTCAAGGAAGGGCACACATGATCTTAACAATTTGTTTGTCTTATCATCAGAGCAGTGGGCTGCCATATAAAGAATATTCGTATTAATAGTAAGAGGCTTCAAACAGGATAAAAATGCATCCATGTCCTATCCCTCGTATAAGTTTACAAGCAATATCTGAAAACGTTGTGTTTTTGTAAAGTAAATATCATATAATTTTAATTCACCTCTTTGGAATCGCCTCTGACGCTGAATGATTTTGAGCGATCGTGTTTAAGCTTCTTCAGCAAGAAAATTATGCAGAGTTTCCATAAGAACGACTTCCTCTGTTTTCCGACAAAAATCAGAAAGCGTGTTCGTCATTCAGAAATAACAAACAAATACCTATTAAACATTTTTCTCACTAATAAAAGACAAAATATAGAATTGGCCCAGTTTAAAAACATCTATAGAAAAACCGTACTCACATTGCTATGGACCAAAACCCAAAACGTCTCTGTTTTTCGAGTAGAAACAAGAGTGCAAACTACTTCGTCTAATGACTTGCTAATCTGAAATCTATTACTTTTTTTACTAATCCTGTCCTTACTCGTTCCTCACTTGTCTCAGTTTCAGAATAGCTTCGTTGGTTAAGAAATTACAGATATTATTTACGACGTTCCGTGAAAAGGAATGAATCTGCATTAGGTTTCTGAAACTGTTGAGGATCACAGCGATTCAAAATAGTATCAGTTATTTTAAAATGGCGTCTAGAGTTCTTGACGCTCGACCAGTGGATCAGATCTTCCTGAGCACTGGCTTTGCTTTTGTCGCATATTGATGCTATCCTCTTCAAATTTCTCTCTAACAGTGCTTTTTCAGTTATCAGACAGAGAAGATCATAGAATGCAAGTTCATTGACTCTTAAGCAATATTCTTTCTTCAATCTTCTTCAATTGCATTCTACTTTCCTGACCCTCTCAACTTCTTCCTTCATCCCATCTCTCTTTCCTCCATTTTACACAAACAAATGCCGCTTCTCATAGCCACGTTCAGAAACAGTTGCTTGCCTCTTCCCTTCTTCTACGTGATCCCGTCTCTTCACTTCATGTGCTCTTTCACATTGTCTAACCGGCTAAACATCATGTGCAATAACGAGACGAAAATATTCTATGTGATCCCGATAGCCAGGTAGATAGACCATGGCAAATTCTTACTACATAGCCTTCGACCCTTCATCTCTTCTTCTCCGACAAACATCATTCATCTCCAATCTTCAGAGATCTCAATTTCCAGGCCATCGAAAAAAAAGATAATTTATCAAAGTGTGCTCAAATTGTTCAACGTGTACTCTTTACAATCTACCTTTAGTGGATAAGCGGGGAGTGGGGGTGGGGAAACTGGAGAGAGGTATTTTTGTTACAATGGGGTGCATCAAGATCATCATTACTAGCGTATTATCAGGGTACATAGATGGGGGGAAGGAGGGCCGGGGCCGGGAAATCGGCGCAAACCGGCTGCAGCCGGGACCGGCGCTTAGGCCTTCTTCTCGAGCTCGATGAGGTGCTTCACTCCGTCGTACATCTGCTTGACGGCCTCGAACTCGGTCAGACCAAGACGAGCCTGCAAAAACCGGGGATTACTGTAGAGCCGGCAAGTCTAGGGGCAGAGCCGTCGAATAGTCCGGATACCGTACCTTGTTGGAGATGTCGTAGACGCCTCCCTCCGAGTCGGAGTGCTCGCCGTGGATACCGCGGATCTGCAAAACAATTTGCCATTACTACCGTAGAGCCGGGATTCAGAGCCGGAACCGTGTTCCGGAAAATGGTATGGTGTGCCGGCTACCGTACCTGGAGCTTGAGTCCGTCGCAGATGGACTTGAAGTCGGGCTTGGCCGAGATCTTGGGCAGACGAATGTGGACCGAGGCGCGGACGGTGGTGCCCAGGTTGGAGGGGCAGAAGGTCAGCCAGCCGAGACGCTCGTCTCTGCAATTGACGCACTTCATTCTTGTCGAATTTTCGACTAGATCGTCTTGTTTTTTGCTGACGCACTCCATTCTCCATCAATACTCACCTGGAGAAGGGAGCCTGGGCCTGGATGGTCTTGACTCCCTTGATGAGGCGCTCGAGCACCTGCAAGGCGTCAGTAAACAATTGTTTTCAGGAATAAAGCCAGTCGTCGCCCCCGAGGAGTACGGTACTCGCCTGTCCGACGTTTCCGCCGTTCTGCATGGAGATGATGCGGAGATGGTCCTCCTCATTGCACCACACGAGGAAGGTCTTGTCCTTGTTGTGGAAGATTCCACGGCCCTGCAAAATATCGATTGATTACGGTAGATCGATAAATCGATAATTACCGTACCTTGGGCCAGTAGCGGCAGGCGTTGGCGTGCTGGAGGAAACTGCAAAGAATATGGATAAATGGGTTTATTGGCACTTTCCTAGTTGGCAACCAAGCTCCGCCCCCTCGGTCCTTCCCCTCATGGAAGGGACGGCCATTTGTTATGAAAGTGCTTAGGTTGCTTAGGCTCAGGCTGCTTAGTAATCATCTGCTTAGAGTAATCTAAGAGCTGTAAGGTGCCTAAACTCCGCCCCTAGTGAAGGGGGCGGAGTCAAAGTGGGCGGGGCTTGGTTGCAAACTAGGAAAGTTCCGGTTTATTTATCGTATAACCGTAACCACCCCCGCTAGCTCATAATTGTAATGTGCACAGTGCCGTTACTTAACAACACTCCAATTCGCTCTCTTGGAACTCAGATAAACTAGATATCATGCTGTATCGGGAGGCGTTCTCTGCATCCCTAATGTTGTTGTTATTGGGGGCAAAACAAGTATCCGCTGCTCGCAATTATTATTGTAAATACAGCTCTCCTGTGCGGTGCTAATCCGATATCGCGCATTGTTTTCCGGGTGCGAGGCAACCAACTTCATCTGTGCTTCACAAGATTCTTAACTAACAGTTAGTGTTCATGCACCAGTCAATCGTAGAAAAAAGTGTGGCAATCACGAAATAAACTCATTCCCCGATCGCCCATGACCAGGCAACCCTCTTCACGAGATTTCACGAGATTCGTTACTACCAGTTGGCGACCTTCATTCAATCAATCGAAGCAGAGTTTTCGTAAAAATACCTCTCACTAATCAACCACAAATCGGCAACCCATGCTATCTGTGCTTCGCAAGTTTTATAACTAACAGTTGGTGGTCTTTAATCAGCACGTCGTAACAGTCTTGGTGCAAAAAAATCGAAATAAACTCAGTTCTCGATCGCCCATCACCGTGCATCTACCGTACCCCTCTCCTACTCACCGGTCTCCCTCCTTGAACAGGAAGTGGTCAGCGATGAGCGAGTTCTGCACTTCCTTGGTCATGCCATCGAGGGGGTAGTAGGTGCCCTGCGAGAGATCAAAGATCAATCAGCCAATCCATCTCGATGATACCCACCTGGAGCTCTCCGTCCTTGATGTTGTCGAAGATCTTCTTGACCTTGCCTGCAATTATAAATCAATTATCGATTCGCTACCGTAACCCAATAAACCCAGTTGTCGATCCCAATGAGTAGTGCGGATACCGTACCCTCCATCTCGAGGTAGTTGGCCTCGGTGAGGCAGGGGTTGAAGGGGTATCCCTCGAGCGAGCGACCGCAACGGACGCGGGTCGAGTTGATGTACTTGCCTGCAAGAGATCAGAGATCAAACAACAGACTACAAAACTAGCTCGTGATCAAACTAGACTCTAGTCCCGAGTGCTCACCCTCGGGGTCGAGGTCCGGCAGGAGGTGGGTCTTGCCCTCTCCGAGGTCGGTGGCGGGCTGCTTCTGGTCGGGGCGGAATCCGTTGTGGTAGTCCTTTAAAGATCAAAGATCAGAATACAGACTTCAAACTACAATACCGTACCTGGATCAGGGGGTCGAAGAGGGGCTTGAAGAGGGTGTAGGCCTCGGCGTCAGGGGCGTAGACTCCGACGCCCGAGTCGAGGTTGGCGACTCCTGCAACGATTTTAGGGTTACGGTAGTCAAATATTCCTATTTTTCACAGGTCCTCTACGTTGCAATCAACAATTCCTCGAAACCCGGGGCTTTAGGGGGTTCTTGAAACTCAAATTCTCCCCCTATTCTCTTGAAACAAGACCTCATTTCCCGCGTCAAGTCCCCTCGCCCGTCATGCATACTACATGGCTTCTCCATTTTTTTTCGGAGAACATTTGCCCGGCTCTTCCATTTCTCAATGCTCTCTCAGTCTGCCTATCTGGCGAGATAGTAGGGTGAACTAGGAGACCCGCTGCTTCTTTCTGCATCTATCCATCCATTCTTCTTCCCGGCTCTTGAGGCCCTCCTAGGGATGCCATGTCTCTCCATCAGTGATGAGCGTGAACCTCCAACTCGAGGTTTTCCGGGGGTACAAGTGGGGGATTTTTGCGGGGGTGAAGCAGTGCAAAATCGATATTTTTCGGGAGTACTGGGTTTAACTGGGGATCCGATAGCGGGGGTACACCCCAAAGTTGGAGGGGTCGCTCATCACTGCTCTCCATTCCCCCTTCTCCCTCTTCAGAGAGATGTTCATTCACTGCCGCTCCTTCCTTCAGTCCCCATGGCTCATTCACTCTTTAAATCTGTTGGGGAATGATGCAAGGGAGGCAGCATGTCTGCATCTACTGGGGGCTGCCACCCAGCCTTGTTTGTTCTCTCGTCTCTCTCCATTCCACGTGCTCTCTCGCCGGTCAGACAGCGCGAGAGAGCACTCGGAATCGAGAGAGTCCTCGACGCCTACGCATCTTACTAGCAAATGTGACAAGCCGCCGTCTCGGATGTCTCCAAAGAGATAGGAGGGAGAGAAATTCGACCCCCTCTAAACTCCCTTGCATCTTATAGAACCCCTCTTTTCTTGAACCACAATCTCTCCATTCTTCATGGTCTATCACCGGACAGACACGACAAGGGATCATGTCAGACCCCTTCTACCCCTATTCCTCATCCCCCCTCGCTCCATCTTATCTATTTACCAATATCCTTTGCCGAAAGAAGAAGAAGAAGATGCGGAGACACGCGAGTAGAGTAGCAAAAGAGGAACGAAAGCCGAAAGCTACTCTCTACGACTTGCGACTTGCTTACCTACCCTAACCTTATCGTAACATATCCTTGCCACTTGAATTGGTGACCAGTAGCTACCGTAGTCGCATGTTCGGTGGGTCAGATGCCACACCTAGCTACCGTAACCTCAATCCGCCGGGTCATCTTCCTTCCTCGCCTAGCTACCGTAATCCTCCCAAGTCCGCCGTGTCATCTCCTAGAACCGTAATCCTTCGAAGTCTGGTCGGTCAGAAGTTGTACTACTAGCTACCGTAACCAGTCAGCCGGGTCATCATCCTTACCCGACTGGATGACATCGAGCAGGTTGGCTCCCAGCTTGGTCTTCTTGTCCTTGAGCTGGTCAACGACCTCCTTCGTCAGGTACTTCTTGAGGAGAGAGTGACAGTCCTTCGCTCCCTGAATCAAGCATATTGATTACCGTAATCCGTGTGATCGAGCTAGATAGTTCGGCCGGTCAGATCAATTATCGCAATTCTTCCTAGCGACGCATTGAATCGAGTAATCGAGTAACGGAATAAACAATGAATGAATGAATGAGTATCGTAACTCGCGAGGCTGTTCGTCAAGTCAGATCAACGACTACCGTAACCTAACACCTCTTCATCTATACTACTATCACCACGTAATCCGCCCGTACCGGTGTGTGCGTGTGTAACACGGATTAGTGCCCCGGCCGCGCGTCGTCCGCTATTTACCATAAGCCCCCCCCCCTCCCGTTCTGGACACTATACTACGCCAATCTCCGTATCTGTTTATCGGTTCCCGCACGGTCTCCACTCTACCTCACTATCTCATTGCATCATCAAGCACACTCTAAGCGAGCATCATACTTATCCTGATATCAGGCAATGGGCATGCAGGGTGGATCAAGTGAGCATAGTATTGCAATTGGAGTGCCATTTGGATGGATCCAATTCGTCGGCCTTCCATCACTAAAGGGAGAGGAGATGCCACTTGCATCCCCTTCCCTTCTCCCTTCCCCAATCTCTCCGGTCAGACAGCGCTAGAGAGCAGGCATAATCGAGAGAGTCAGACACGATTGCATCTTTCTCTCTCCACCCATTTCGCCTTCTGTTCTCCATCAATCTGCCAACTTGCGCCTCTTCACTCCCCCCTTGTCTCTCCCATTTTCAGCCTTGTCAGAGAACACTCACAAGCTCTCTCAAATGCTCTCGCTCTATTTCTTTCTCTACCCTGCGAAGGAGCACTTGTATACTAGAGAGCGTTCCCTATTCCCTTCCTCCTCTTCCATTCACAAAGGCGCACGAGAGGGAGAAGGGAAGAAGGGGAAGAGGCAGAAACAACAACTACCCATTCCTACGGAGATAACTGCGCCCAACTAGAGTCAAGGGAAATTGGCACCTCTCGCAAATAGCGTCGTTGCTCTGCGGAAAATCAACAACACTCTCGTCGACTGAAGATCATAGCTCAACCTCCGTAAACCTACTTATCCTCACACCACATCGCATCGATCCCAGTGTTCTAGACAATAGGGCTAACCACTAAAAAACGAATTATATTAGCGCATCTTTACCCTTTACCCTTCCGCAGTAACCTACTTACCCCTCACTGTTCTCGGGGTTTGAACTCCGCTCCCTTCCCATCTCCTTCTCCCTTCCTTTCCCTTCTGCTCTTCGGTTCGGTTTGCTTTTTTGTGCCCGCTCTCCCCTCTTCCCTTCTCTCTCTCCCTCCTTCGTCATTCCCTCTGATCACTCACCCCCCCCCAAGATCACTTTTGCACGTATAATTCAAATTCGCCCGGATCGACCCCCTCCCTGTCTCTCTTCATTCCCCATGCTCTCTCGTCCGGGGGTCACAACTTTGAGTGATGCTTTTTCCGTGTCAGACATCTCTAGAGAGCAGTCACAATTGTGTTGGCATCATTGCCTCCTGTTCCCTTCTGGTCAGAGCAATATATAGAACACAGGCTATGAAGAGAGCCATCACCTCGCCAAATTGGCCTCGTATCCTCGCTTACGAAATTCGAGCGGATGGCGGAAAGAAAGATGGGGGAAAAAACGGCCTTCAAACTCTTGCTCTCCTCTTATTATTTACTCTTTTTCTGCCTGAAAAGCCATAGACTTCACAAAATCATGAGGCCATAGCACGCATTTCGAATCGCTGCGCCATAATTGCACCTGCAATTTTCAAGGTTTCTCTCACAGAAATTCTGGAGCGAGCCCCTTCCGGTGCGATTACCTGACGTAACTACACCCAGACCAAATGCGTTTCATCAACATTAGCAGCTCTCTCATTTCGCGCGCTCTCTCGCCAGCGTAGCTGCCTCGCCGGTCTCACTCCTACACTCAAAGCAATCTGTGACTGATTCGAGACTCCCTTTCTCCCTAATGCCTTCCACATTTCTCCGTCCCTACTAGCTGCGCGTCGTAAACAACTGTACAAACCGCTTCGCAAAGCCGGGAAATCGAGAAAGCCTGGAAATGGCAGAGCCGGGAAATAGGTACCTGGAGCTTGGCGTAGCCCTCCTCAATCTTCTTGATCGTAGCGGCGTCGACGGACATGGTTGGTTGTTGTTCCTGGTGCTCAAGCGGACTCGAACCACTGCAAAGCGTCCACGTAAAACAACCGAATTTTGCACGTACTCTCTCACTTTCGCGTGCTCTCTCGCTCGAGAGCACTAGAAAGTGAGAGAAGTTTAGAGACAGAAAACGAAACACGGACACGAAACAAAAGTGATGAAAGATCGCTCTTATCGAGAAAAGGGGAGTTGGAGGGCGGAAAAGGGTGCTAGAAAGAGACAGTGGGCCTCTGATAGCGATTCCTAAGCCATTTTATGACCTCCCTTCTCGAAAACTCAGCAAAACATACGCATTTTTAATCAGGGATGAGCTATCAGAGGCCTGACGAAATGACAGAGCGAGCCGGGCCGCGAGCTGGCGGAAAGGAAGGGCAGTGGGAAACTGCGGGCATGCCATTCTGCGGACCTGGAGTCGGGGAGCTCTGGCTCCTCCTCCGTCTCCTGGGCTGTACAATGCAGCGAGTGGGGCGGGTAGGCTGAACGGAGCATCGAGCTCTCCCTCTCCTCTTCCCTGCGAAGCTCCGCCCACCGAGGCGAGAGAGTATGCGGATGGAGGAGAGCGGGCGGGAGGAGTGGGGCGGAGAGAGCGGGAGCCGGGCGGAGGAAGGGGGAGGCGATCTGCGATCTACCGAGCGATATCGATCGGCGAGCGGCCTGCAAAGAGTACGGTATTCCGGTGTGATCGCAAAGTGATTTATTTACGCGAATCAACGATAAAATTGAACATGAATCAGCTCGAATCGGGGAATCTTCTGTCAATCACGGATAGAGAGAAAGACGAGGGATGATTATTGCACATTTTCCTACGTGCTTGCGTCAAACCGTCATGGATTATTGGACGAAAAAGAAACGACAGGGAATCTCTCACTTTTTCTCTCGCTCTGTTCAGACAGTTCTAGAGTGTTTGGAGTAGGCAGAAGGCCATTCTGATGAAACAGAAGGGAAGGGAGATGGTCTGTTAGACGGTTCGAGAGAGTACGTGAAATTAAGAGAGCTAGAAGATAGTTCAAAGAGAATGGAGAGAAACGATCGTTCTCTGTGGCCTATTTTTTGCGATGATCTTTCCACCTCAATACCATTCGAATTAGCATCATTCTGAGTCAACTCGTCTCCCCTTTTTGCAGGGTTTGGCCCCTTTCCATCCTTTGCATGATCTCTCGAACAACAGCGCATTGCGCACAGTAGCTCCCCCGTTCAAAGTAGGCGAGAGAGTGCGCGAAACGAAGAGACGGAGCCCCTGCTCCAAAATAGTTCCGCTATAGTCACTGCAATCGGGTGTTGATCTCCCCTCTAAATCTCCAATTTCCCTCTGCCTCTCTGGCGTCTCTCTCATCCCCGCGCTCTCTCTTGTCTCATCGTACCGAAACCGAAGAGCATTACTACATACATATTGCTGCTTTATTGTTTGCCGACTTTTTCCAGAACTTTCACTCTAAACCAACGCGCCGAGGAATCTCCCGTTTCTTCTTGAGAAGATTCTTCAACTACGCAGTAAGAAACCCGACACCCGCAATCTACTCGGGAACCTCGCTTTCGCTAAAATTACATCCACTGCCGATCAGCTATTCTTCAATATCCCAGACGAAGAGAAAATGTGTTTCGCAATGAACGATACCGGCCAGACATTCGGATGATAGACCATCTGTCTCTTCGCACAGAAACCAGCGATCAAGAACAATCGTGAAACTCTCTTTTTTTGCGATGTTTTCTCGTCGATTTAGTAGCGAGACATCAGACAAAAAGGAGAGGTTGAGCCTTCGCTGCATGAATCGCATCCGTATTACTGATCGAGTATTTCATTCCTCATCGAATTTCTCATCAGGAACTTTCTCGCCTCCTTTTCTCGTCATCATCAATATTAATGGATCTTCTTCTCGAAGGGGGGCCATAAGGCGGCCGAATTTTCTCTACTTTTCCCTCTGCTTCTCTTCCCTCTCCTCACTTTCCCAGTCTCTACTCAACGGGGAACTGAGAAGTCTTGAGAAGTCTTCAGCGTAAAGAGACGCGAGGGATGCGAAAGTCGAACTCTCCTAGCTCCTGTCGTCTCTCGATATCAGCGGAACGAGATATTGGGCTGAATGTTGAGGGAGCTTTCCGTCTTGCGCCTCTCGTTACAGCATAGGAGGCATCTCCATCGGGTCAGAGAGAGAGGAAGCGAGGCAACGACTCTCTCCCTTTTCCATGATCTCTCCCCCATTCTCCGTGATATCACCCAGGGTTATAGATCACTCACGGAGTAACAAGAGCCCCTCAGAGAGCCCCTCTCCTACTCATCTCGAGAGGAGCTCCTTCGTCGAAAACATTGCCATTCCACTGCAACGGAGGCCAAAGGCTGCGCTCCGCGGGCTATTTACTGATTATCGAGGGATACTCAATGAAATTGAGCCACAGAACCACCAACAAGTAATGGACAGATTTTACGCTCACAGATTGAACATATTCCAAATATTCGTTACGGACTCTTTTATTGAAGAGGCCATTCACTATCTTCACAAGGATATCGCCTTAATGGACGTCTTGAAGGAATATTCGAGATTCGTCTCTAGATTGAACCCATTGGCAGATGCTTCGGCATTACACCCGGGAAGTAGATAGCAGGTTCAAATCTTCTCGATTCCACGGACGTGCCATTTCAAATGATCGTCCTTGGCTCAATTTATTCCAGGGAACACCCTTGCCTCCACTAAGAATAACGCGATGGCTATCTCCTCTTCTGTTGACACGCTACTTTGCAGGTACTCTGTGTCGATAGATCAGGCACAGTTGGGAGATTGCTCCACTCTACCGCTGGTGTATCTCCATTCCACGTGGTCTCTCGTTCTAACTCCCCGTCAAAGATGATCACTCTGACGTGATAGAACAGAACGCGCGCACGGTTTGAGCAAGGTCAAACAGCACAACCCCATGCATACGCTCCTTGCTCACGTATGAGAAATTCGTTCCCGTATTTCGTTCTCCCATTTTCCATTCTCATTCTCAGCGATATTCGGTAAAGCATAATCGATTAGAAAGCATGCTGATCTATTCTAGCGCGATATTCTACTGGTGGGCGAACACCTTAGATTTATCTCCGCGTCGAAGCATTCAGATGGGTATAATCTCCGCTTTCAAAAAGCTAAGTAGCTTAGGCTCTTGAAAAGAGCTATCTCGATGCAACTCAAGTAGCACAGGCTAGAGCTCGAGAAATTATACCGCCGTCTCTTCATTTTGCACACTCTCTGGCCTGCTCGGTTGACGAGAGAGTGTATGAAATGAAGAGACGGCGGTATCATTTCTCGGGCTCTAGCACAGCCCCTCATGAATACGTTCGTTGCTCACGTAGCAGAATGAGGAAACTCGATCTCGAACTTCCCCCTCTATTCACATTCTCAGATTCTGATTCTTCTCTGATTTCCGGCAGCGACTAGGGTAGAAACTCGCATTCAGCTAGAAGTTTCGGGCTCTGTCCAATTACTGGATAGATATTTCTCCTGATTGAACTTATTAGCAGATACTTCGGCCTCACAGAAAGTGGCACGAAGTCGTATACCGAGCTTTAGATTCGATATTCTGACAGAACTGCTAGAATCTCTTCTCGATTCCACACATTACCTGGAGTAGCTACTCTCCTACTCCCAGGTAGGCAATCAAATTCCATAACTCTGTTATTCCCTCTTCTATCCGCGTCGAAAACAACAACACCGGCACGGCGGCTCTCCCCTCACAACTTTCCGACGCCCCAACATGTTGACAATCTTTCTTCTGGCTCTCTGATGTCCAGCGGGACGGCAAGAGATAATCAGGGGATGTTTGGTGAAAGATCGATAACAAGGGGGTTTAGAAGGCCTACTATTTCGGCTCAATATTTTTATCCGGTCGCTCCCTGATAATATTGTGATTACTATCAGATATCCAACCCGACAGTAGTCATATAGTTTTCATCGATCGCTCATGCACCAGACCACACTCATTATTCCCCGAGGTACCCAAGGGATGAAATTGCTCACATGGATGCATCTGATGGCTTCAATCAACATGTGACTAATTGGCTGATCGTTGACCAGGTGCACCCAAATTCTCCCTCTTTTCTCACGCCTTTTCCCAGAAAAATTCTCACCCCCTATTCACAGAATTTGGTGAGAAATCGAAACATGTTGATCGGCACCTCTGCCTTTTCCCCGCAGACTACAAAATATTTTCTGCAAAAACACCGAGGTGTGGGAAACTCTTACCGTAGCGTCTGACTCAACGTAGTTTGGAGAAAACATGTTTACTCCCCTCCCCACACGACTCCGATTAGCTCGCATCTGAATCTTATTCAGTACTTTCCCGGAACTAGATTTCAGCCAGCCTGCTTCCAAACACCTTTCCTAAGTAATCCTCTTGATTCGCATCAGCTCATCTTCTCACGAAGCCCCACATTTTGAACCATTTAGGAGGCCAATAGTCGACATTTCTTCGGTTTTTGGTCCAACCTTTTCTCGCAGAGTGTACCCTCCCTACCATTCTCATTCCCCACTCCCTCCACATTCGGAGCGGTTATTGACTGGGCCAAAAAACCGAAGAAGTTCCCAATAATCGTCAGGAAGCCTTAGTATCAGAGTTTCTTGCTTTCTCTACGATAACTCTTCTCGATGCGAGAAACACAACGCTCGTCACGGCTTGGCACCAACTTTCTTTGCTTCTTCAGCCTCCCGTCTCTCGTCCCTCCCCAATCAGACAGCGCTAGAGATCAGGCAAAACCGAGAGAGCCCCAATCGGCCATCCCTTCTTCCTCTTCAAAACATCCTCTCCGAGAGGAGACGAAGAAATAAAGAAGCCTGAAGAGCAGTTGTTCCAAGTTAAGAGAGGAGGAAGAATGAGAAGCAAACGGGAAGAGATAGGGGGAGAAACATTCGAGGGGGTCGAGGCAGCCACGGCTATGTCAATGGAAGAGATTGATGAGAAGTAGCAAGGTATGAAACCGACCATTTCAAGATTCAGAGATGTAGTGTACGTGAAACACAAATGTGAAAGGGCAATGAATGAATGAATTAAAGATACATCGGCGCGAAAGACAAATCTAGATGAACGAATGACAGAACACTAATCTGCCTATCTCTCCCCTCCCCTCTATCCAATTTTCGCAAATATTACCTTGTTGCTCATAGCAACGAGAGATTTCCCTATCATAATAAAATCAAAACAGATTTGTGAAACATACTTTCACTAGCACACCATAGGATACACGAGCTGTATATCAGTTCTAACGATATGGAGCAGAAGTAAACGTCGAACTTTCATCGGTCTTATAAATGAATGACAGAACACTAATCTGCCTATCTCCCCCCTCCCCCCTCCTCTCTATCCAATTTTCGCACATATTACTGCGTCGTCCGGGGCAACGAGAGCTGACTTTCTTGCGCTTCTCTTCTATCGACAAATATCGTAACTTAAAGGCATTCGAGTGGGCGAGAAAAAAAGGAATACTTGTTTTAACGTGCCTGGTATAATGAGATTCGCATCGTCACATAACACATAGTCTTACAGCGAAGATTCAAATCACTTTTGTCATCAAAGATCCGTGAACTTCCCGGAACAACTCGACCAAATAATATTTTGAAACATGAGAGATAACAGCAACGAAGAAATTCAAGCAAGCCCTCAAACTCTGAGCAGCGCATTTCGCATCAAACTGAGTCCAAGTCGAGGTAAATATGCTCAGACAAGACTGGCTTTTAGATTCAGAAATAACTTGCCGCGTTGTAGCCCGTGGCAACCAGACATTCTCGCGCCTCTCCTACACTTTTGAGATCGAACTTCTCCGACTATATCCTCTCTGCACACTATTTCGCTCTAGCTGGCGTTACTCTTATCTATCTATCCTGTGTTTTCGCTCACAAGATACATCAAGAAAACCTGAAGAACGACGAAATTCTTTAAAGAAATGATCAGAATACAATGTAAGACAATTCCACTAATTACATTTTCTCTCCATACTTTGACCTATAAAAGCCCTTCATTCTTCTCCTCTCGCTCCACTCCGCGCAGTCTCTCACACTATGCCAGTCGTCCACAAGGTATGCTGTGGCCTGTCCTACTATCTCGCCAATACCCTGATCGATACCGCGCCTGACACAGTAATCCTTCTGGTGCGCAGCTGAGATGTAACTATTTTCTTGGAACGAACCATATCGGAACGATCGGTTCGGAACAAATTTCTGAGAAATTCGGAATGGGAACATCGCCAGTCGAAACCGCTTCCTCGAAACTATTTTCTCGGAATGATCGGACTAGAACTCAATATCTCAGAATTTCGTTTTTAGAATCTACCATCTCGGAACTTTTTTCCTTCCCAATGTAGGGAAAATTGAACTTTAACAAACATTTCTGAGGTGATATGTGCATGTAATTCAGTTTTATTGTGTTTGGGTATGTGAGTAGACCGTTCAGGATACTCTTCTTACCTCAAAATGAACCGGTTCCGAGATTAATCATTCTAAAATGAAAATTCCGAAAAAAAAAAGTTCCGAGATGGAAGTTCCGAAATGGAAGTTCTCAGAGCGAGATTCTAACGTAAACCGTTCCAGTATAGTGGTTGCAAGAAAAATGTTCTAGAAAAAATGGTTCCGATAAAATAGTTACATGTCGGCTGCGCACCATCCTTCTGATCCTTGATCTTTGCAGTCCCCGGAGAAGAGCTCCAACACGTCCGCGTCCCGTAATCGACGCAACAAGTCGCCCGCTCGGGTACGGTAACCACGGGGCGGTATAGATCTACCGTACGCCTCAAGTGCGATCGATACCGCCCCACCCATCCCTGGTTACGGTATCAGGCAGATACCGTACCTGGAGAGTAAACAGGGCTATAATCAGGAAGGGCCGAGCTCGAAAACCAGAAGCAAGCATGTGGAGAAGAAGAATAAGACGAGCAAAGCGAGCAAGGTACTGTAATCTGGCACGGTGCCAAGGGCTCCGTAGTCTTGGACCGATGCCAACTACCCTTCATCCCAGGAAGAAATGAAGACCAGGGACCTCAAGTACGTTGCCGTCAAGAGGGAGGCCACCGACGAGGTATACTGTAGGGGCTGATCGATCGCCTACCGTAACCAGATTTTCGATTTATCTCGCAGGCCGTCAATCTGAAGAAGATCCTAAAGGCGGAGCGCGAGGAGATGCCCGAGATCCGCAAGCGCGGCCTCGTCAGCAGCTTCATCCCGGTAAGAGATGGAGATATCGATTGATTACCGTAACCCGCGTACTGTACACTTGAGGGAATTGATTCCGACATTCCAACAAGAAGCACAAAACGTATTGGCTACTCGTTTGCGAGAGAGCATGTAGAAAGATGAGATAGTGCTTCCAATTTAACTTTCAAGAAGAGAACCGCATCGATTACCCTTGACCTATGCCATTTCCAATCGATACCAGCTCGGCTACCGTATCCACTCCCTGTCACAGGTGCACTTCCCCGCGGGACGCATCTATCGGGCGGGCGTGCTCGAGAAGACGATCCCCGTCACGCCCACGGACACGATGATCACGGAGATGCGCGAGAGGTATACGGTAGCGACCCGATCACAACCGTAATCCTACAGTAACCACAATCGATACCGTAATCCTACAGTCAACTACCGTACTCCTTGCAGGCAGCAACGCACGATGAACCGCTCCAAGGCGCCACGCAAGTACACCGGCGTCACCAAGGCCCTCAAGACGGCCACCTCGAAAACGGTACGATTACGGTAGCCATCCTGACTACCGTACCCCGCTTGATACGGTATCGACCATTCCAGGCGTCCAAGTCCAACAGCAACGAGTGCAAGAGCGGAGGCAGGAAGATCAAGGTACGGTATCCGACTACCGTACCCCCAAAGCTACCGTATCCCATTCCAGACCAGCGTCACCAGTCGCAGCAAGAAAGCTGGCAAACGCTAACTGACGTAGGCTACCGTAACCCAACTGTTCTATCGTACACAACGTATCCCAAACATTCCTCTTGAGCATTGATAAAGTTACTCAAGTGGATCGAATGAGTTATCACATCGTGCCACGAACAACTAAAGACAGGAAATATTGATCAGAGATATCAAACAAGCAACAAACTCGTTCCAATAGACAAATAACAAGCGTTTGAAGCTTCGTTTTATCGGAGACAACGTATTTACATGTAATTACAACAACTTCTGAATTTAGTGGGAGAGAATGGTTAAACGCTTCAGGTCTAGGGATGGAATCTTCTCTGACTACTCTAGTGCATAACAACAGTGAAACGTGATCAATGCTGAGACGATGTATAATAACAAGAACTCATTAGTGGCATGTTACACTAGGTTTTAAGGTGTAGAATCTTCTATGACTTCTATAGTAATCTTCTCACATAATAACAACAGTGAAACGTGAACAAAGTTGAGGTTATGTACAAGAAACAAGAACAGTTACGGTAGGGGTTTTAGACGACACGGGAGATGGTGTCAGCAATATCGAGACCGTTCTAAAAAAATAGACCACAGTAATCGGCAACTTTCCCAATCACGGTCGAATACCTTGGCTCCCAGATCTTACAATAAAGATTAGATGTAGATGTTAGAAAAGCTGCCTAGTTTAGGCATTTTTCACCAACCCTAAATCTCGCTTGTGTATTTTAATCTATGGTTAGGTATTCGACCCGTGCTTACCGTACCTGAACCGTATCCGCTGCAGCCTTTGCAGCATCTGAAGCAGTCGCACTCGAATCTGCAGCACTTGCAGCATCTGCAGCAGCCGCATCTGGACCTGCAGCCGCGTCAGGGGCTGCATCTGCAGGAGCTCCAGCACCGTTCGCCGACTGAAGGATCAGATTAGGAATGCATCTCTAGCTAAACAAAAATTGTATTCGAAAATGTGATCGATGTCTAACGATGGTTTATAGAATCGAACAATAACAAGCTACCGCACCCATTCAAATGGTTTCAGAAGAACAAATACGATCGTGATGCACAAATTTGATAGCAAGTCTGCTAAACTAAATTACCACTCGCTATCTATGAGAAAAAAATGAATGCGTGAAGCAAAATAGGGCTGTGCAAAAATTTAAAGAGTCTCTCATTTCGCAATACGCTCTCGCTGTTTCTTAAGAGAATTGTGAAATGAGAGACCGCTAAATTTTTGCCCAGCCCTGAAGCGAAACCTGATCGGCAGGAGCATATTGGCGTCCAACACGAATGGCGCCACGAATCGCCCCTCTCACCAGCGCCAACTTGTCGGGAGTCATAATCACTTAAACAATAACAGATCTTGATTATGAACGGCTAGATACAGAACCGCTTTAAACTGCAGGCTATTTGTGTTGCAGAAAGGTTTAAAAATCAAAAAATTATTTTTTGCAAAAGAACGATATCACAACATCCAAACAAACGTATCCCAAACATTCCATGAGCATTGATAAAGTTACTCAAGTGGATCGAATAGGTTATCACATTATTCATTGAACAATTAGAGACAGGGAAGACTGATCAGAGGTAGGGATGTCTAAACGGAATTTATTCCGTTGTTCCGAGTCGATTTCCATAATACTCGGAACTATCTCGGAACTCGGAATTCCGTCGTCCCATAATTGAATTAGTATTTGCTGAAACTCGACCATTTTCGCTAGTCTGAGTTCGCTGAGTGGTGAGGCCGATCTAGTCGGAGGAGAGACGGAAGAATGAGAATTACGGAATTCCGAGTTCCGAGCTAGTTTCGAGTGCGAAATGGGATTGATCGACCGCATTGCGGAATGAATGAGGTTCAAGAATGAAATGGAGCGAGTTCCGAGTTCCGTTTAGACATCCCTAGTACCTATCCTAAACCTCGCTTGGGTATTCTAATTATTGGGTAATTTTTGCTAGGCATTTGACCCGTGTTTACCGTACCTGGAACATGCCCGACGCAGCACTTGCAGCATCTGCAGCAGCACTTTCAGCAGCCGCACACACATCTGCTGCGTCATCCGCCGCATCTGCAGAAGCTCCCGCAGCGTCCGCTGCCTGAAGCATCAGATTTAACACGTGTTTTCTAAGTAAAACATTTGCCCGTTGTATTTGAAAAAGCGAACGTTGTCTAACTAACGATAGTTAAGAAACAGATCTGAACCTGTCCGTCGAGAGAGAGAGAGAGAGAGAGAGAGAGAGAGAGAGAAAGTAAATCCCAAATTGATCGACCATTCTCTATGTGAAAAAATAGAATGCGTAGGGAAAAACCTGAGCGGATGCAGCATAGTAGCGTCCAACACGAATGGCGCCACGAATCGCCACTCTCATCAGAGCCCACTCGACGGGAGTCATAATTCTAGAACAATAACAATAGATCTTCACTATTTATCAGTAGTAGCAAAGTCGCGAATCGCAACTTGCGATGATCAAGAAGGGGTACTAGTACTGCTGGGCAATTTCCCCGCTTGATCATCTGGGTGCGGAGCCCCCAAGAAGAGATTTTTGGTTTTTGCAGAGACCCCTCGTTGTCTGAATTGTTTTTTTGCGGTGCCGCCCAAGTGAAAATTTTCGAAAATTGCGGAGCCCCCGGTCAACTAACGGCACTTAGCCCATCAGTGAGTACTAGCGACTACTGATCTTCACTATGAACGACTAGATACTGAGCAGCTTCAAACAACTTCAGTTAGTGTCGGCATAATATTTCACAAACAAAATTGATTTATCGCAAAAGAACGACATAACAACTACAAATTAGCGTCAATACGTCATTAGATGACTTGTATTAGAGACAACGACAATTAATTAGCGAACGGCAACAATATTAATTAGCGGGGTAGGTAAAACATAAATTAGCCGAGCGAATTCATCATTACTTCTTCTCAATCGATAACTGATCTTCTCCTATCGTAATCTACCACAACTCAGTGTTGTCTTCCAGCTTCTCCTTCAGTTCGAGCATCTGGCGTACTTGCTGCAATTATCAAGTATTTAATTATTGATTGACTTTTTAATAATCCGAAAAAAATCGCAACGTCTCCAGTTACATTACTGTTTCTCGGGTAGACCAACTACTTCCTTGTGTAGAACGAAAAATTTTCAACAGCCTTTATGATGAACTACGATTTTTATTTCCGTTTTCGTGATGTTACAGTGTTTACAGTAATCCTACCGTACCTCGTCCACGCTAATCTCCTCCTCCTCCTCTCCGAACGGTCGTGCCATGTGGTCGACCATCTCCAGGATGCGAGTCTGCCATGGTAATCAATAATTCTACCGTAATCAATCAGGTATACCATACCGTGGTCCATAATAATCGATAATCCTACCGTACCTTGGCTCCCTCGATGCCCTCCGGCGTGCCCTCGAGCAGAATCGTCTCGTAGTCACCGCCCTCCTGCAATCGATCGATCGAGGTGGGATACGGTAAGGTACCGTACATTAAAAATCATTCCACGATAACTTGCAGTACGTTTCGTTACGGTATCTCGATAATCAATCGATATTACCTGGGAGATCTGGCATCTCACACGGAACTGCCTGCTCAGCTTCTTGATGCGGTCGCCGCCCTTGCCTGAAGGATACAGTATTCCTTCACCAGATACGGTATTCTCTCAGAATTAATCAATACTGTATTTTGTACCGTATACATTAACCACTCGGACTTAATCGATATTGTTGACTGCTCAGTAGGCATTCACTAAACACTTACACTTGCTCTATTGCGTACAGTTTGCAATTTACCAAACCCGCACCTTTGCGTTTCTACTCAACTACTTGATGAGGCAAGTTTAAGCTTCACCAATATTGTTATCATTCTTTGTGGACACCAAATAATCGAATATACGGAATTGTAGTGTACACTGGAGACATTTGAAATTTAAATCAATATGCTGCTACCGTAATCTTCCGCAATCTATCGTACCTATGACGTATCCAATCGATTCGGCCGGGATCTTCATCTCGTCCCTGTTCTTTCTTCGCTTTGCGTCCGTGATCAAAGCGTCGATCGCCAGCTCGACGAGAACGATCTGGAAATTACATTAATAAATTAATTAACTTTTTTTAAATTGCAAAATGATAAATTAACGAGCACCTTTCAGATGGCCGAAGATATACTCATTTGGCGAATTTATGAAAGCTGATCATTTCATTTCTACAATAGCTAACCAATCGATGACTACCGTATCTGTTCATCGCCGTACCACTAACCATAAGTAATAAATCAATAGAAAATCGATATTCGATGACTACCGTACACACCCATTACCGTACCACTGATCGCAAATATTGGATTAATAATCAATCCATAACCAGAGTACCTGTTCCTTGGTCTGGGCGTGGACGCGAAGGAAGTGCGATCGCTGGTCCTTCGCCGACGGCAGCTCCTCCTCGTTGTCCCCTGAATGAGGGTGCGATTAGAAAACGTCGAACGGGGTGGTGCACCGCATACACCACGCACTTTCACCTTTCTAATAGAATCATTCTCTACTTCGTATCACCCTGCTGATGATTTCCGAAACTAAGGATTCCGTGTAAAACAGAAAAGTCCTGAAAAATCAATTTTCAAAACATCCAATTTCAAAGGGAAATCTTTTGCATGTACCCAATGCTTATTGTGCATAGGAAACGTCGGTTAGTTGAATACACTCGTTGCACCATCGTGCACACCATGTCACACTCACAGTTGCTGGCGGCATCCTCGTAGGCGCGCAGCGCGTCGATATTGTGGTGCAGCTCGTTGGGGCCGTACGAAATGAGGTTGATGAACGTCTGTAAAGGTGTGAAACGTCGACCACCGGATGCAACCGTACTAACTACACAGAACTTGCCAAATATTTACTTGAACGGGAACTCAATAATAATAATATTTGGAAACGCCGATCATACCAGATTTTATCCTTACCCTCGTTTCGTGCTCGATCTTGCGAATATTTCGCAGATGCCGTCCCAGCACGACGCCGACGTAGTCCTCGTCGATGAAGATGAACTTTTCCTCACGAGCGCCTGTCAAAATAACGGTCAAAACGTTAGAAAATTCGAGAAACCCATCAATTTTCGAGCTCAAATGTGAGAATACCATCATCACACTCAGCACTGATATTTAGAGCATTAAATATTCACGGCGAAGCGAAAACCTCTCGCAAAGACACGGAAGCAAGTAGTCGATAGCTTTCATTTACCATGTTACAAAATCAGCACGGTACTTTGCCCAGCTATCAACGCAAACTTTAATATAGATCAAGAGCTTGATAACTCACGACTCTCGCCGTAAAGTGGGATGGAGGGCGAGGCGGCGGAGGTCGCTGTGCGCTCCCTTTTCATCGCTTTCCAGAGGAGAAACAACGATGAGGGCAGGACGAGTGCGCCGGCTGCGATTCCGCCCAACGTCCACTTGGAGAAGCAATTAGCGAACTCCATCATGCCTGAAACAAATTCATTAATAAATAGTCAAAATAAGGGCGAAAACACGAAAGAATTTAGTTACAATCGACAATGTCGCGAAGAAAAAACCAAATTAGCGAGTGCAGCTGGAATTTAGAGCAACACTCTCATGGAAATAAATGCCACTGGCACTGCTGAGCATTTTGCATGAAAAATGACCTAATTTGGCAGCAGAAACGCGTGGAACAACGACAATAATTCAATTGCATGGAAATTCGCAAAATTCAATTAATTTATTGGAATCATCGTCACTCTCGTACTCATAAAATGCTACATGTTACAGTAAACTTAATTTTGCACATTTTTGCAAGTATCGATTTATTTTTTTGCAGAATTATATTTGCATTGTTATTCATTTTTGAAAAAAAATCGCTGTATTTTCTGGATACCGGACAAAAATCATTCAAAATGTTTTCAATAAACGCATAAAATAGAGCAAAACGTTCGCAGCGGGCAGGATTCGAACCTACGCGGTAGTGTTGTTATTCCGAGCGACTCGTCGCTCGCGAGTCAAAATGGAAAATTGACTCACGAGTAGTAAACAACTCGCGAGTCGATTTCTTTGTTCGACTCGCGAGTTGTTTACGACTCGCGAGCAAAGCTCATTTTCACCCTCACATTTCTGTTTTTCATTTTTCTATTTTTCAATCGGCCAATCGAAAGTTGGAACAAAGAAATCGACTCGCGAGTTGACTCGCGAGTAGTAAACAACTCGCGAGTCATTTCTCTTATTTGACTCGCGAGCGATTTGCCGATCCGAGTATATTAAAATGAGCACGGCGAGCGCGAGTTGCTCGCGAGTTCGACTCGAGCAAAACAACACTACTACGCGGGCAGAGCCCATTTGATTTCGAGTCAAACTCCTTAACCACTCGGACACCGCTGCTCATAGATTCATCGGTTTGCTAGCTCACTGTCAAAATAAACAGTTTCCCAAAAGACGATCGCGTCCTTTTACCATCTGTATCTCAAGAGAATCTCGGCAGCCTGGTGTTCAAACGTATTGTACAGCACGGAGGGGACAGGTACCGTTTTGGAAAAATGCCAAGATTTGAACGACGTCAAAAAACGCATAACCGGTGGCGCGAATTTAATAATTTTCGTCGCGTGTACTGAAGTTTTCCATTTCTATTTAATTTTCCGCACAAATGAGGCATCTAGGTGCTAGATCATGGGAAACAGCTGAAATTAAATAAGTAAAAGTCAGGCAAGACATGCGCGCGCACTTTTACTGTGAAAACACGGCATCGAGTTAATGTCCACGAATTCGCAATGAAAAAACATATTCTCTGTTTTAGTAGATGGCGCACCTCATAAACTACATTCATAGCAAGAACTAGCTTTTAAAAATAAGGATAACATGTATAAAATCAAGTCCAAAAGAAATGTGTAATGGGAGCCGGGATCGCAGACGGAAATTAGTCTCGGCAGAAAGTGCGCGAAACAAATGCGCGGCATCGCGCAACCCCCTTCTGCTTATCTTATTTCCAGCGGGAATTCTCTTTTGTATGTTCTCTCCGTGACAGAGGAGATATTCTCCAATTCCAGCAAATAAAATCTTTCAAACTGTATTTAAAAATTTCGAAACAAATCATCACGTGTTCTCAATTGCTTTCATGACGTGTTCACGACAATTTATCTCCATAAATAATTTTCAATTGCACAATAAGATCTAATCTTTTAACAATTTTAAGCTCGGTACAACTATAGGGCACAAACATTGAGAACCTTCTACTACATGCATTCAGCTGACACAACTAGCAACAGGGAAAGATCAAAGAACACTGGGAATCACGTATTACGCAAGAATCACTTAATATGCGACATGGTGAAGCTACCGTTCGGTCATTACAAAATTATGCGATCACAGAAAATCATGACTAAAAGCGGAACCTAAAGGCAAGGAATGTATCACTAGAGATCAAAGATCATTATTTGGGCGGGAATAGTCCGATAATGTCGGATGGTGAGAACCCATGAGCTGCGATTGTTTCCGTCCTGGAAGTAAAAATAAATTACGTCTCGTCATTTCGCCTGCTCTCTAGGCCTCTAGATGAAGCGATAGATATCGCGATATAAAGAGGGCCAGATCGCTCACCAATCAATACTCTGCCCGGCACTGCTCCAGTAGGGGAAACCGGCGTTGTGCACAGGAATAATCGATAACTGAAATTAAGGATTCTACCGTATTCACAACACTCCCCTACCCAATCGATGACTGTCCTTTCTAATACCGTATACCTCGGCTACCGGGCACTTCTTCGGTTTTTGGCCCAGACTTTTCTCGCAGAGTATTCCCTCCCTACCATTCTCATTCACCACCCCCTCCACATTAGGAGCAGTTGTTGCCTGGGCCAAAAACCGAAGAAGTTCCGGCTACCGTACCTGTTTCGCCAGAATGCCTGCGTACACGTCATCAAATGCGTACAGCTTGAGGAAGAGACTGCCTGAATACCGTACACTGTAATTACCGTACCTATCCGACGATCGATATCTACGGTGATAAGACAACTCGACCGAAAAAATTCGAATAAGGACATTTCGAACAAGGACATTTCGCACAATTGCTTCTCCATTCTTGTTTTCTTGCACTTTTACGCCCATCATTAGGTTCTTCTACTCGGTATAAATCGAAATTGATAAATAAACATGAGAAAAATTTAGTCTAAACACGCGAAAAATGATTTCAAAGACGTGTGCGCGCTCACGAAAATTGTGCGAAATGTCCTTATTCGACTTTGTTTGGTCGAGCTGTCTTATCACCGATATCTACAGTATCCAGCGCTACCGTATCCCTCAAAGCTACCGTACCATAGTAGAATCTCAGGGCCGAGTGGGCTGACAGTAGGACGGCACCCGCAGTGATGTACGGAGGATAGGCGTCGAAGGGATAGTCGGCCAGCGAGACCTGAGATTACGGTAATTACCGTAGTCAGAAATCTAATAAATTCAAATTGAACAGGTATCTGTTTTGTATACTTTTCCACACCTAAACACGAACTAGTATTGTAAAGGATGACCCTACCTGAATTATCGTCAACCGTGTTCTACTTCCCTAGTAGAACCACTGCATCCACAGTTCACCGGCCAAATAATCAGAAGTCTCGTCTAGTCCTGCCGTACTCCTTTCCATTGAAAAATACGCCTTTACTAGCGTAGTGCAAAGGCAAAGTATATATAGAGAAATCTCTATTGGGTGGAACAGAAGCATTGATCGACAATGTTCGATAATTGTTACGATTATGACTATAACTACCGTATTCCGCTACCGTACACTGTGCTTGTGAAGTCGGAATCGGAAGGGTGACGTAAGCATCTGCCATCCCTCGTACAGGGGTTCGTCGCCGCGACGAGACGAGAGCAGACGAACCTAGGAAGATGACGTCATTAATAAAAAGGGTAAAAACGCGCCTTGACAAGCGATTTTACAATCATAAGAATACGGAAGGTGGGAGTCATAGGTAGGCCGCTTGTACCATCAATGAACTATCAGGAGCATAACTTGTGTTTTTTTCCTAAATAAGAGGCATGGAAGCGACCGAGCAACCATCCTTTCTTTCAAGGTTTTACATTATCCCTCGCAAACGCAAATGCACCAGGTTTGCTGTCCCTCGAATGAACACGTTCCCGTTCACCACTTTCGCGAAACCAACCCCCATTTTAAAATAAATAATTATGACGTCCCTTACCAGATTCCTTCTGCTGACCATGTAGTCGTCATCGATGAGAAGTGTGAATGAAGAGGGACAATCGATGGAGAGAAAAGAGGAAGACGACAACCACAGGGAGAGACCGAACTGAGAATAATGTTCATTAATGGCTGTAATTAGAGAGATACAATAGAGGAAAACTAGCTCAAGAGATAGATCCACTTAAGACACCCCGTGACGTTGAGCTTAACACAACCTACAATTCACGGGAGAATCCTAGCATCTAGTTCGGACAACTGGTTTTTGGGAAAACAAAACACACTTTCTCCATTCGGCATACTCTCACACTATCTTATTGACGATAGAGCGTGCGAAACGGAGAGAGTCAGATCTTTTTCCAATTATTTTGATGAAATCGCGCACCTTTTTCCCATTGTTGTAGTATTGATCGACAAAGTCGCCGGAGAGCAGGATGTCACTGTAAATAAAAATTGACTTGATTTCTTCTAATCGATGTTTGACCTCACATGAAAACCCCTAGTAGTATTGTGTTTCACACATCCTATATTTAATGTGAGAAGTGGAAAATTTAATATGTTTGCTGCGGATGTAATTCATTTCCAAAAAAATCATGATCTTTGATCTCTCTTATCACATTCTCTGGCAGAATCTACTCCCAATAACCATCCACTATTTTACTGCGCTACTATTGACTGCAACCAATATCTGATAGCAATTCCATGACCTTTGATCTCTGATCTCTGATCCCCTCTCTCACCGGTGCTCGTCTGCCTCCCTCATCACCCGATTGGACAGCGATCGATCCGGCGAGGATCCCAGCACGAACACGAATCTGAAGAGAGGAGTACGGTAGGTGGAAAAATAATTGCCGTTGAATTACTAAAATACCGAATTCGCTCGGTGACTTGAGCATGTATTGAAACATAATATCACTCGGAAGATTGATCCCATCGCATATTGATAATTTTTTTAATCAATGAGTAATAATGCTGGTAATGATCGAAATATCCTTGAATTTCAGACTATGTGAAGAATTTGAAACACACAATCACCTAGCTCTGCTGTTGATGAAAATATATACAAAGTCAAAGTAAACTCATTTTTGCTGATTATTCTTAGATAGAATGAAACCCAAAATCAACAATTCCCCCTTTCACACCTGTTTTCTCCCACACCAAACAACATGCCTTCATTCTTCTTAATCAAATCCCTCCACCCACCTCACTCCCCACTCGCCCTCCCTATCCGCTCTGCCCCACGTGCCTCGGATCGCAGCGCGCGCCTCAAAAAACGATGTAGTATAATTAAATAATTTAAATAATAAATTTAAATACCTCGAAATTGCCGATGGCCGATTTGACGATGACGAGCAGTCGCTTCGATTTATCCGCTTCTGCAATTATTTGTCATTAAATTGTTCCCCAACAATGTTCGGGTACATCCGACAAGGCCATTTTCGAGTGATGCCATAATGGGCACTCGTAGTCAAAATGAATGCACCCGTGAGACTCACGTTTCACACTCATGATGTAGGGAAAGGACAAATCTTATTTTCGATCGAGAACATACGCTCTCCAAAGAATCACAATCATCAAAACATGATAAGTATGCATGAAATTAATTGTATTTCATCGTCGACCCTGTTACCTAAATTTTCTGATTTGTTTCTCTCATAACATAAGGAATATCTGTACTTCACTATCGAGATACATACCAGCCAGATTCGTTTCCGCTAATAGTTCATCAAAGTATCCTATCTACTCCCCTTATCTCTCCGTTTGGAAATTCTGTGTTTCACTATCGCAATGCATATCAGTCTAAACCTTATCCCTAATAAATTCTTAGGCTCACCCCAAACTATTGTATTTTCGCCTGAACTAAGCTAAATTAGCGAATCTACTCACTTTCTCTCCCACACTAGGAGTGCCTATGTTTCACTATCGAGATACATACCAGATATTCAGTTTTCGTCAGTTTCTTCCCCTTTTTTTTTCGTAACAAACAATTGAATAGCTCACCTCTGTATCCTCCCCTCCCGCAGTCGGGCGCCATCTCGATGCTGCGATTCCACACATTGGGCAGACCGGCGGTGGGCGTCTTTGAGCGAATGAGTTCGTCCACCTGAGAAGAGGTACGGTAGGACTATTTCAGTTCGCGATTGAGGTCGGCAAATCTTAATTTCTCATACTCTTTCGCCCTGTCGAATTGCGATATTTCTACGGTAGTCTGCTAATCAACTATCTAACGTATCTAGCAGTGGTTTATCAATTATCAACCCTATTCTCATACCGTAACTTGATGCCCAAATTCTGATCCTACTCTATAGGATTGTCTACCGAAATCAGGTACCGTACCTTGGCCCTCAGATGGACGTACGGCGGCCAGGAGAACTCGTCGAAGCTCGTCGTGAACAAGTGGTCGGTCAGGCCTGGTATTAATGTATTAAACATTAAAAAATAATGCAAAAAAATAACATCTTGACTACTGCAACCTTTTGCTCATTGTCACAAGAAGAAGAACGAAAAACAGCTTTGGAAGCATTATAGAATGCAATAATTCATTCCCGTTTCAGTAATTTCTGGCATCGTGCACTTCGGTTTCACCCGCATCATATCATCGCTCAGCGTTCGTACCAAAACGATTTTGCTAAGTCAAATGTGCCCCTTATCTATCCTATAACCACCTAAACCTATCTCGACATTGCATACCTCACTCAAGCCCTACCGTAACCCTCCTGCCTACCGTACTCACCACTCATCCAGAGCAGCATCACTCCCGCCACTCCCATCTTCCATCCGTTCGCTCGACAGGCCCGCCCACTCGGCAGTCGCACGCCCGCAAAACCCATCACCATCGCATTACTGTAACTGGTGGGTACGGTAATTGATTAGAAGCCAATCGATGAATGACTATTTTGACTGTTCCTGCCCATCGCATCTCTATGATACGGTACGACAATCGATGGAGTATCAATTGACTACTGACTATTTTAGCGAATGAAAAAAAATAAAACGATGACTCCAACCGAGTACTGACTTTTTTTCATTTTTGTTCGATAACATCCTATTGTTTACAGGCAATGATTCATTTGACGTGGAACAATAGTGGATGATGCCAACACATATAATACGCTTACTAACAGTTCGTAGTCATGTAGCGAGAGAGAAAGAGGGCAACTTTATATCCAAAAGAGAGAAAGAAATAAGGCGACTCTCTCGCATAGAAAGATACTAGTAGGGACGAATGCGAAATGAAGTGGCATTCTTATTGCCATCATGAATCCTTCGTAGTGCACATGTGGAAATAATAAAAATATCTCTATTCGTCTTCTTTGAATTCTTATTGATTTAGCCAAAATAAAGATTTACGAATCCTATTTTAACTTTCCAAAGGTATCCATAACCGCGACTGGTCTACGCTTTGCGTCTTACAAAAATCAATCAATATTCCAGTGTACAACCTTCATCATACAGTAACCATCGCACACGCTTCCGAGGCGGGAGTACGGTATACCGTAACCCGCCTCTTCCACGCGTGAAAACAAGCAAACAATCGATCGAAACGGGTGCATGATCAGGGAGGGAGCAGAGAGAGAGCAATAGTTACGAGTACCAAGTCTATACTATCTTCTAGCCTCTAAGAATAGGTGGGAAAGTAGGGGGACAGGAGATGAGGAAAGGGGGCGAGAAAGGAAAAAAAATAGGGAGGAAAAGAGTGAAATGTGTGCGGAAAAGTGATCAGTGAGATGGGTGGGGTGGTGTTTTCTGATTTCGAACTGAGAAGAGAAAAGGAGGGGGATAATCGAGAAGATAGAAATACAATACGAAATGAGTCAGTGTGGTGAGGGTGGTAACGCGAGACAGTTTGCATTCTATCAATAAATGGGAAATTATTGATTGATACATCCAAATACGGGAAATGTGCAGTTTTTCAGCTCGGATCAATGAGAAGAAAAGGAGGGGTGTGATCTGTGTGCAAAAGGGTTTGTACAGATATAATCGGAGGGATCGTGGGGGAAATTATTGATTCAATAGATACCGTAGTCAAGAAGGGGGTGGGTGAGGTACTACGGTATGGGGGTTTGATAGGTCAAGAGGATGGGGTTTATTGATTTTACTGGTGAGCTCTCGAGTATACAATAAGCGGGTCGAGCGTAACAATACAAGGGTAGGGTAGCGAGACGAGGTACCGGGGGGCATACGGTAGATCAAGCACACCACAAGTGATCGAGTGTGCGGCGAGGGGGAGGGACGGTAGAGGGGGTCTAGCGTATCCCCAAAGAGCACAATCGGCCGACAGAATACCGAGTTAAGTGGGGAGAGTATACGGTAGCACTACAGGCAGCGGGAAAAGAGGGAAGTACGGTAGTTAGGGGACTACCGTATCCTGACCGAGTAAAACAGGGCGGTAAGCGATGGAGGGAAACATCAACAACCTCGTACAAACTGAGCTGTAAGCTGCATTTTCGAAACAATCGGGGGTTTTGTAAATCACGGTTCGGAGGGAGGGGATATTGGTGGTGTGGTGACTAGTGTGGTGTGGTGCGGGGGCGAGTGCCATGAGTGTACAAGGGTGCGGCCGACGTATACTAGTGCCGGGAGGGAACGAATAACAACCAGATAGATAATAAGTGATAAGGTGATCAGGAAGGCGAGGGGAAGGGAAGGAGTATTGATCTCTTCGTTCCGCACGCTATCTCGTCGGTCAGAAGGGGCGAGAGAGTAGGCGAAATCAGGAAAGTCGAGTCGATGCAGCTCGAATGCTGCTGGCTAGTTGGACGCGTCACCATGACCGTTCTGCAACATTCATCATTGCACAAAAATAGTCATAATTATGCCCAGAATTATATCTTGCGATCTCATTCCTACTCACAACCAACCGAGTTTTGCATGGACCTGCCTTATTTCAATGAACCCCCACAGTACCCATCAGGCTCCGCCCACCTCCTTGCCCAAACCCGGCTCAGCTAGAACACACCATACTCCGACCTCCTCGAGGGACGCGGCTGCCGTCATCTCGGCCAGTGATTCCTCCTCCTCTTCGGGCACCGAGTCAACCACCGCGGACTGCTGCCAGTTGCGCCAGCCAGTCAGCTCTCAAATATATATTATTATTATTATCAAGAATATCCATAATACACTTTTACAAATCCTAATAGTAATGTGTGATTAGCTTTTAGTTTTTTTATCATTCAAACCATTAGCCTGTGCACTAATAATGCGCGTGAAACCGAAATGGGCACGATGAATTCACTGTGTAGAACGACGAAGGGAAAAAGAATTGTGCTAAACTTGATGGTAAAGTTCGCAAAATATTACATACTCTAATTATTTCTTTTTTTCACTTTCGCTGCTGAGCAAGAATGAGTCTCGCAACTAGCCAGTGTACTACAAGTGTCAAATGAGCCACGCCACATAACTTCCACTATAGTGAAGTGCAATCATTATTCATTTCCCAGGCCCAAAGGCCAAAGATAAACGATCAAAGATCACTCTCACCGGTCTCCATCAGCTCGATCGTGTTGAGGAAGTGCGTGCCGTTGAAGCCGCCGAGCACATAGACGACGCCGCCTAAAAAAAGATCAATGATCAATGATCAACTATCAACACGATTACTTTAAGACTCTGTTCAGATTTGTGTTTTCCCAATAATATAACTTTGCTGATGAGCCACCCCTTTCAATCGCATAGACTTTGATATCCAAAATTTTTTCTAAATCATTTTACGACACAATTATTTCCCATTAACCCTACTCCTTCTGGTTTCATAAAACAATTAATACTACTGCATCATACTTGCATTTGCCTTGCTTGACGGTTGCTGCATATTGTTCGCGTATGCTATACACCCGCCCCCTCCTGTTTCATAGATCAAAGATCAACAGCTCACCTGCCGTCGTGACAGCCTTCGTGTTGGCGCGGGGCGTGTTGAGCGACGGGCCGGGACGCCATGTGCCATTGGGCGAGTCCAGAATCTGAATGTTACTTTTAATAGACAATGCCGCTGATACATTACCAAGTTAGAATCTTTTCGTCTATGCGATCACTGCGGAACCATTACCCACCGGGTCACAACTTTTCACTACCGTATCCCTGTTACCGTACCCTCTACCGTACCCCTCGCTACCGTAACCTCCCCTACCATACCTCAACGCTGGCGAGCGACTGCTGTCCGTCCGATCCGCCGATCACCATCAGCTGGTCCCTGTAGATGATTACTATTATTATTATTATCATCATCATCATCATCATCATTAATGTCCAATGCCCAATACGAATGGGAAAATCCATTGGGATAGCCCATGTGTTGACCATTGAACAGGCTTGCATTCTTTTGTTACAACAGGATTCGGGGCCTTATCATTGATCAGACCCACCTGTAGATGGCGCAGGCGCAGCCGCGACGCGGCGTCCGCAGGCGCGCCAGTTGGCGCCACGAATCCGTCTGCAAGTACGGTAATCGATTGGTATCGATCTCAAATATCTCTGCGCTGCATATTTTCCATCCCACAGTAGCACCTTCCAGAAGTGAGTGAAGGCGGAAAATCGTTTAAAAAATATATGGTCAACATATTAAACAGATTCATGGCAACCGTTCTACATCCTACCATCGGAGCAAGAATGTGTCGGGTGCACGATTTGCCATAGTGAAAACACCCAGAAAGGTACAACAACTGGGGTATCCGCATTTCATCCATATATCGCTACCGTTAGCTCTCACTACGGTATACCCAAAGGTGCCTAACTTGCGGATGACGTAATTTCGTAATCTCTCTACTGATACCCCTTGAAGCGTAATGCCGTAGTCGCAGGGGGGCTACCGTACCTTCGGATCGTACGCCTCTACCGTATCCGTGCATGCCCATCGATCGCAGCCGCCCGTCGCCACCAGCAGACCCTTCCACGCGATCACGCCCGCCTGGAATTAAGTTATTTAGTTTATTATTTAATTTATTTATTAGTACGGAAATAAATATTTCGAATCCACATGATATTTCACCGTATAGAGTCCCCGTATTGTCTCAACTGTCATTAATTATTGTACGCCTTGTTTCATGCTAATACTATTTTTATATTGTTTTCACCGTTATTTCATCGAAATAGCATTAATATATATATATCAACAAGACCCGTTTTTCGCACTCTAGTAACTTCATCGAAGCACAAGTTCAACTGGCTGGTCACATTCCGGGCGTTTCCGAAAGAACCAAAAATAATAGCGTTTCACTGGCATTATAACTGCTCTGGCAGACATAAATTGCAGTGTTTTTCTGGCAAGTAGTCCAAATAAAAAAATAATAAAAAAATATACCTGATATCTCGCTATCTCCATGGGCGCCACACACGTCCACTCGTTCGCCACCGGGTTGTATCTGCAACATAACTAATTAATTAATTTTAAATAACCTTAATTAACCTAGTTCCTACCCCACCTCTTATTCGCACTGGGTTGTATCCACACCATTAATATGAACATTCACACTAATTAATTACCTAATTAACTCTAATATATTTAATTCCATACCTCTCAATCTCTTTGATCGGCAGAGAGTCGTACGTACCGCCAACGCTGTACAGGAAATCGCCCAGCGCCGCGCATCCTGGAAATCAATAAATCGATAAATCGATATTAACCCACCGTGTTCTACGATCCTCAATGGCAAGTTTTTTTTGCGTGTTCCTAAACGCGACGCTGTCTTATCAATTCAGATGCGCCATACTCAAATTTAACAATCTCGCGAAACCCTAACCCCGGCAATCTCAATTCCACCTTTTTCAGCCAATCACTATTGTATCCTGGTCCCGGGCTTGTCGAGGCCATTGATATTTCGCAAAGAATTCCTAACAATCTATACGGTATCCCGGTTTACCGTACTCACCATTGTGACTCCTTGGCTTGTCGAGACTCTTGATCTTGGACCACTTGTTCTGCTTGCGGTCGTACATCTCGCAGGACTTCAGATCGTTGCCGCCGTTCGAGCCAGCGATCGCGTACACCTGTAAAATAATAATAATAATAAAATAAAATGGTGGTGGTCTCATACACCCATTATTGAGCAATGCATCCCTTTTTTGGATCTATTTTCTACTCCGAACATCTTCTGGTTAAAAGACTGGTTTTTATTTTAGAGGCGGAATGCGATTGCTTGTAGAGCTTTTTCTCGCCTATGACTTACGCGCGAAACACAAACACGCCAGGGTGTGAATAATACCAAATATTGACGTTATTCTCGAAACTGCTACTATTTCCTCCCGGGTGCGTCGAACCCGTCTTTTACCCACCACCCATCTACGATAATCGATCCGCTTTCTCTCTCTACCCTATCCTAATATCCCCAATCATACTACCGTACCTTTCCGCCCAGCACCGTCGTGTCGAATCTGCCTCGGTCGTCGATCATCGGGGACAGCATCGACCACGAGCCCGAGCCGACGTCGTACTCCTGTACACGGTTTATCGATTTTTTTGCTGACTAAAGTCTACAGATACCGTACTCGTCAGCTGCACTCCTGAGGAAGCATTATATAGCCGCAATACTTTCGTTGATTACCGTACATTTTTTACCGCACCTCGAATCTTCAGGCAGTCGCCTTTGTCGTTCCCCAAGACCCACTCATCGTGGCTTACAGTACAGTCATAATCTAATCAATCACATATCGAAACTAGACTCTAGTCACGAGTACCGTACCTCGACACTCTTCAGGCAGTCTCCCCTGTCGTATCCGCCGCACACGATGATCTTGCCCGCCACGAACACGGCGCCGATCGAGGCACTACAATAGGGCTATTGAAGTTAAATAAATATTAAACTGCAAGTCGACTGGGTGCAAACATTCCAAGTCTTCATAACGAGAGCTAATTCAACATGTCCATCCGATTATCCATATTTACCGTTCATACGGGATTCAACAAGAATGCAGCATCCAGTAGACGGCTATCAGTATACATCTTAAGCGTGAAACGCACACTCACCGTGATTTGTAACCAACCAACAAAATGTTAGTTTTTCGTCGCAGGTAAATGCGATTTGTGAATTGTGCGCACCACTATATACTTGCGATCAACTAATCATCAATGTGTCCATTCATCCCTTTTCATAACGGTCGTGAAACACCCACTCACCGTGCTTACATTCTTAGCAAAAACATTCGATATCAACACATTTATGATGCCAAAACTCTTCACGCTATACATCATACTCATGAAATGATCATCACATAAAACCCGCACTCACCGTGCTTCATCGTTCCTTCACTATAGACTAGGATTGTCACGTATCAAAACTTCTAGGCATGATTTTCCGAATATCGTATTCGTGAAACCCGCACTCACCGTGCTTCGTTCATCTGCACGCATCCTAGATTATAATCTATCCCAAGCATTCTTTCGCAACTATCATTCTGCCGAACCATCATCTCCCCCTCATCCCAACCGTGAAACCCCCTCTCACCCCTTGTTAGATTATGCATATATATATCGCTTCCTCATATTCATCATTCCCAGGGATCCCGAGCCAATATTCCCCTCCCCTATATACAAACCGTGAAACCCTCACTCACCGTGCTTCGTTCATCGTTGCGAGCGGCCGTCGCTGAGTGCCCGTGCACGAGACCAGTCGAGCCAAGAGCTGCGCCTGAACAATTATAATAAAAATCGCAACAGCAAGCTACACAACAAATAAGGCGATGGCAATTATGGGTTTTTTTGCGCTAACATGCCACACAATCTTACACCGTTGCGATTGTACCCTGTAGAGCCAACGTTTAAAAAAACAAGTATCAATAATAATAATAATAATAATACTAATAACAATATCAATAACACACCTTCTGCGGGTCGACAATCGATCCGTTGCCAGCGCCCGTGGAGGAGTGGCCATTGCTGCAATTGGAGTGATTAGTCAGGGTTATTCATATTAGTGAACATGAAAAAGTGGGAGATCACTGGAGGGCGAACATTAACCCTTATGAACAAGCCGTGAAACAGGAGTTACCCTCATACAATGTCAAATTTCCCGCGTAATCTTGCCAATGGAGAATTCTACCGTATTCGTCTTTGCCGGTCCTACAATAAATCTACCATAACCCAGTCGCTAAAGCTACCGTAACCACGACCATTCAGTCTTCAGCTCGGATAGGCAATTTCGAAAGCACCATATCCAAGAAAATTAGTAGGAAAAAGTGTGGGTCATAGCTTCCTTTCATAACATGGGTATAGGTATGCACAGCCACGATGGACAGAGACCGTGTAAACCCTCTCATACGTTCCGACACCGGGAGCCGAAACCGGTACCGGCGGAAGCAAATCAAATCACGCCCACGGGATTCGAACCAGCGGCCCTCGGATCGCTGGCCCGACGCGTTACCGACCGGCGAAATTCGATGTTTTCAATTACATGCGAAATGTACTGTAATTTTGCATCAATCTGTGAGCCGTGATTATACCGGCAGTGAAACAGAAAGGAGCAGATCAAGATAGATTCCCGGAGTTAAATCGGTAACCGATTCATCACGAGTAGAGTAACTGCTCAGAAAAAAAAGTTCAGAAGTACAGCCCAGAAAGCTTAAAATTGAATAGTCATTATTATAGCACTATCAATAGCTTGTGTTCGACTCACTTTGTTGTCGACGATGTGTAATGCGTGCACTATTCTCTTTTTTAGACATCCTTCTTTTCCCTTCCCATTAAATACCGTCCTGTTCAGTGAGTCCCGACTAAACCAGCAAAAAATGGGTCATAGCTTCCGATTTCTGTCAGGGATATGAGTATGCACAGCCGAGGAAGCATGAGGGCGGTGTAAACCCCAGAACTACCGGAGCCAGAGAAGCGGATGGAACCGGTGGAAGCAGGCCAAATCATGCCCACGGGGGTCGAACCAGCGACCCTCGGTTTACTGGCCGGGCCTCCTATTCTAATTCGTGCTCGAGCGAACATCCCTAGTGATCCACCGTAATCTTTATCAATCGATAATTGCAACCGTAACCCCGACCATTCAGTACTCCACCGTAATAATTCCCAATCGATAATCGATAATTGCTACCGTACCCATTCGTCTTGCCCTTGTTGATGGCTTCCTCATCCGTCAACTGAATGGAGAGGGCGACCAGTCGGCGGCAGAGGACCACCAGCGCGATCCAGAAATCGTCTGCAATTTAGCGATCGATCAATATATCAATATAATACCGTATCCCCCTACCGTACTCACCGCTCGTCTGATGGACAGCCAGCAGCTTCGTCTCCACCGTTTCCTCGGACGTCGACATCGCTGATGACACCGAGTCGAGGGATTCCGTCGAGGAGTACCTGCAATATTGGATAAATCAGCATTTTTGTTGCTGCAGAATATGTGCTTCACCACCAACACAAATCCCCACCAAATATTGATTTCCGGAACCTCAACTGCAGCCTATCACATGTTCGCACCTCAGATCTAATACGAATCTCTCCAGACTATTTCCCGTTTCACCCCCCCCCCCCCCATCATATCCCACGATTCCTCACCGGTTGTTGATCATCCTACAACGTAGGACCTACGTCTATCTGCCTATAATAAGGCTCCATCGTTCTACTGCGATCTCACCAGGGGTCAAATAATCAGGTCATGAAAAGCAAAATGTGGCATGCTTTTCCGAATTTTTCGTATTGTTGGGCGTGAAGGGGTTAGGTTTCGGGTAATCTACCAGGATTTCGAGTAATGATTGCATGCTTTTCACTAATTTTTGTTCAAATAGGCCTAAAATGTGGCATGCATAAGTCCTTTAGGGAGGGCTATTTGACCTCTGGAT
>LS487903.1:2913-28257 GCA_900490705.1 Pristionchus arcanus
TTCATGCGTTTGCTAGATTACTTTATGTGGCTCAAATTGCGTGAAAATGACGAAAAACTGCTGTTTTCGGTACTCTAAGGGAAATAAGTCATTTTCTAATAGAGATATCGATCTAAAATTTTCAGAGGGCATGCAACAACCCTTTTCTGACAGTCCGGCCAAGCATGCACTTCAAATTTCGTTTTCATTCGTCAGCTATACTCACAAATGCACGAAAAAACCCTTAAAAACTCTCATTTCACGCCGCTCATCCCTCTCTCTCGGCGCAGAATGATTCGGCAGAGCGCCGCCACGCAAATGAGCCTTTTTCCCCCGTCTGACTTGCTGTGACAAAACTCTCTCGGTTTCAAGCAATTTGTACACAGCTTATGAACAGAATCGATGGTGTTGACTAAATAACTGAATTTCACGATTTTTCTTCGCGTTTTATGAGATTTTAAAAATGTTTTTGCAAAAGGAGCGTTGCCAGACTTTCGTCATCAAGCGGAAACTATTATGTATGTTCAGTTTGAATGTGGTTGAAGCATGTGCATTTTATAGGCAGCTATCAATCGATAATACACAAGGAAGATGATCAAAGATTCTTCAAGAGTTGGCCCAGGGGTGACTATGAAGAGAGAGAGAGATGGGGTTAGCAATTGAAGAAGCGACGATCGTCTCAGAAGAAGAAAATGTCGTATGAGGTGCCGTACGGAGTAGCCGTAGTCTGAAATTGTACGCAATCCTTTCATTGGTTCATCATTTTCACTAACCAGCTGAGTATTCGCGTTTTGACCGTTCAGTCCGGAGCACTTGTTTGCCACGGGGTTATTGCATACGAACTGAGGGCTCGACCTGGAAAATTGATCTGTTGATGGATGGCGTCATATATTTGCAAGCAACTTTGAATATAGGAGCCCGATTAAAAAATCCTAGTCTGCTAGAATGGTGAGACTGCTAGAATGGTAAAAACCAAACATCAATATTTTCTGGTACTACCAAATAAAAATGGCATAATACAACGTACACTAGGATGCATCGTCAACTTCGGGTGAGAACCAAATGTGCGGACTGGAATCGGAATTAGGGCGCTTCCAGAGGGACGTGTTGAAGTATGGGCCATCGCAGTATTGGAAACGCAGCTGAAACAACAGATGAGCATATTTACTAGTTTGTTCTGTCCATTTATAGAACTTATCTTCAAGGCCTTAAAAGTCATTTGCATCTTCATACCTGGATGTCCTGATTGGTTTTCATGTTGTATCCCATAATCATGAAACCGTAAGCAGAAGAGGCGAGGAGAAGGAGAAGAAGGAGTTTCATCCTTGGAGAGAATCGAAGGAGAGCACTGTCTTATCGAAGATTCAGTCGTCTTAAATATGGTTTGGACCTTCTAAAAAAGTTGTTGACCCCACTTTTCTTTCTATTCTTCGCGTACGCCCCAGACACTTATCAGTAATCTTTCGATCGAAGAGACTGCTAGAGAACGTTTGTTTCGGAGATAATTCCGAAGATGATATGAATGGCTTGACGAGGCATGACCCTCTTCATTTCGCTTGCTTTTCAGCTTCGAGAATCGTTGAGACAATGCGTGAAATGAATAGACATTGCTCTCGGAGCCATGGCTAATAGATAAGGAGCGGTGATCTTGCGAGGTCTAGAAGGCGATATGGGAGATAAGCCAAAGCAAAAAAAAGCATGTCAACGAAAAGCATGAAAATTTCTACGCAGTGTCAAACAGCTATCTTTTATGACTAACATAATCACAGACACCAACTGTAGAGGGTACACTCATTTTGATAATCATCCTATGTGTGAATTTGATGATTAAAATAACTTCCCAGGTCGAGCACATCATCAGAGATCAGAGATATATTGCATACAAGCAACTCATCTCTCTTCATTCTCGTTAAGACAGCGACGGCCAAGCTCAGGACAAGGGAACATGAGAAAATAATCCTTTTCTGTTTACATTTTTTCGTTCTAATCTTCGCATTCCCACCGGTGCCGCGATAGGATACACTTGTTTCACTTACGTATTCGAATATCATTATATCGTGCATTTATCGGTATCTAAACACAATAACATAGCATAACAAGGAATAAATCGAAAAGAAATCGTGAGGTGATTGTCGTACTGCTCGTTTCTAATCACTGATCCGAGTACCAGATCTCGTACGTGCCGTCAACGTATGGAACCGTGACAAGCTGGAAAGAAACCTTTTATAGGGGGGGGGGGGATTGATCGGGACGCGGCACATTCTTCCTTTACTCTTATCTTTCTCACTGACCTGTTTAGGTAGAGGGCCGGTTGGGAATGGGGAAATACACATGTGCGAAGAGGCTTCGTTGCATTTTATAAAGCCTACGGCACTGAACATTCCAATTTCTGTTAGTCGTCGCGAGCGGTTCCCTCTCCATTCTCTCTGATGGAGAGTGGTTTCTTCTAATTCCCCTCGTCTCTACCAACGACTCAACAAGATCGGAATCCCCATCCAAGCCGGACTGGTCGCCGTGTGATGGGTATGACCGCCTAAGATGTTTGGTCCCTCAGAATCCAGGCTCGTATCTCTCGCTCAAAGATGGATTTTCGAGTTTGGAGGACTCGAGCACACAGAAGACTCCAGCACACGCCAGGCTTCGTTTTCGACCTACAGTGGGAATCAATCTACGTGCAACTCCATCAACAGTCCTATAGAGAAACAAAGGAAAAGAAATCATTCTCCAGCCATTGCGACTGTGACAAGGAAAGAAGACCAACCCACTGGCCCGAGACCCCTCAAAATGATTATCTTGAAAGAAGAACGACCTTCTGATACCCCCATCTTGATCAGCGCCCAGAAAGCGACACTGATAAATACATACATACATACTGTGGAACCTATAACAGTAATTTTAGCATAGTTAGTATTGAAACCCCACAATCTAGTTCAACTCCCGTATCAAACCATTGCAACAACCTAAATGTTTAAACTTTTTGTTCAGATCAACGAGCTGTCCGGCGTGAAGGAGTCTGACACAGGATTGGCGGGTGGCGCTCTCTGGGACATTGCCGCCGACAAGCAGGCAATGCAGCAGGAGCAGCTTCTTCAGGTGCTTCATGTTATGTAAAATGTAGTAGTTATGTTATGTATTCATGTATTGATCACGATTGTTACTGCGGATTTACTTCGTTACTTTGAAAATATCTCTTTTATTTATATTATTAACGAACTTTCATTAACGAAGGCATGCATTAATATTAACGAAGGCATGCGTGTGGGCGTGGACAAGAACAAGTATCAATTCCACCCACCGCTGCCCGCCAAGATCGATCCCAGCGTCACCATGATGCTGGTGCGGTTTGTTATCAATCTAATTCAATTTCAACACCTGATTCACGACTATGAATATGCTATTTTGATTCACGACTATGAATACCCAAATATATTTATTTATCGAATACGCGCTAAATAGCAAGCCCTTTGTATGAGCATCAATTTTATGTCGATTGTTATCGTGTTGCTCTCATAGTTAATCTGTTCGATTGTTTCACGGTGGAATTTGCCTTTTTCACTCCAATGACTACTCATGGCGATTGCATGTTATATGAATCATATATAAACAACAATTATATTTATAATTATAATTATAATTATTGCACTTCAGATCGATGAGAATCCGAACATGACGTACACGGACGCCGGATGCTGAGCCGAGCAGAATGAGAAGATCCGCGAGGTCGTCGAGACGCCCCTTCACCACGTAAGTCATTTTGATAGGCCAAGCCCCTTGTTTACACTGCAACAGAGAACAAAAGGCTTTCAATTGTCAAATGGTTTAAACTTCAAATTTTGAAAGAAGACCAGCCATATTTCAATTTCTGGAAATAGCGTGCACCCTGTGAGTTTGTGTTCCATGGCCGGACGGTTTGTGAATTGGTGCATAGATTGGTATCATAGTAATTTCTGATTATCAAACTATTCCATTCCAGACAAAGTGCAATGCATCGACGTGGACATTATCGATTGTCCGATGACCCGTCAACGGTAGCTACCGTATACCACCTATCGACCGAGGGACGGAATCGTCGGAGTCCATGATGGTATCCCACTTACATAGGATTGTTAGGATAGTAACCTAGTATCCTTCGAGAATGCTAAGAATTGTTGTTTGATTGTCTATCGTGTTATGTTACGGTAGATTACTGAACAAATCCCTAGCTATGGTCCTGTATAGAGATATTTCGAGTGTAGATCGATGTACATATTGATGTTTTCATTTAATTTGACATACACTGCAGATTCCGGTAGTTATGTATATTTTTAAAGCTCATTCTAGTCATAGTTGTCATATCGATATTAAGAATTGTAATCTCATTTACGCTAATTTTGCTCAAGTTAAATTGTTGTCTCATGTTGAGTAGTTATAAGAATAAAATCGAATATGATCAATCCAACGTGCAGCAAACAACAGAAAATACGAAAGACGATTTTTCGTACAGTAATCCGCACTCCTAGTTGGCCACCTAGTATGAGCTCTCCTCTCGGCTTTTTCTTACGAGGCCACCTAGTTCGACTCCTGCTAGTTTGCTAAGTAGGAGCCTAATAAGAACTGAATACAAGAGAAATCCTGTCAAAGAGAGGGGAATACCCGTCTGAATCAGTGGCGAGTACCTTTCCCCATCATGTATACTATCGCGAGCACCCCTCCCCCATCTGTCTTTGTGGTGTAGTGGTATAGCTCGCTGACTAGGTCACGCACTGTCACGGGTTCGATTCCCGAGAGATGCGAATCTCTTGCTGGTTTCTTCTTTTTTCGATAACCTCTCCCAATCAATCAATATCAGGTTGAAAACCTACAGTATGCATAAATCACCCTGTGCGGAGTGCAAAACTTTAAAAATCTGTAACTATGCTCAGAGGAATTTTTGCAACTTCGCATAAACTGATATTTGATCTTTGAACCATTCCCTATTGCTCCACGTATTCAGTCTATGTGACTAAATATTGGGTTTACTCCTTCTTTAACAAAAGTTTCAAACTTTGAGACCTGCTTAGTCCAAAAGTTTCAAACTTTGAGACCTGCTTAGTCCAAAAGTTTCAAACTTTGAGACCTGCTTAGTCCAAAAGTTTCAAACTTTGAGACCTGCTTAGTCCAAAAGTTTCAAACTTTGAGACCTGCTTAGTCCAAAAGTTTCAAACTTTGAGACCTGCTTAGTCCAAAAGTTTCAAACTTTGAGACCTGCTTAGTCCAAAAGTTTCAAACTTTGAGACCTGCTTAGTCCAAAAGTTTCAAACTTTGAGACCTGCTTAGTCCAAAAGTTTCAAACTTTGAGACCTGCTTAGTCCAAAAGTTTCAAACTTTGAGACCTGCTTAGTCCAAAAGTTTCAAACTTTGAGACCTGCTTAGTCCAAAAGTTTCAAACTTTGAGACCTGCTTAGTCCAAAAGTTTCAAACTTTGAGACCTGCTTAGTCCAAAAGTTTCAAACTTTGAGACCTGCTTAGTCCAAAAGTTTCAAACTTTGAGACCTGCTTAGTCCAAAAGTTTCAAACTTTGAGACCTGCTTAGTCCAAAAGTTTCAAACTTTGAGACCTGCTTAGTCCAAAAGTTTCAAACTTTGAGACCTGCTTAGTCCAAAAGTTTCAAACTTTGAGACCTGCTTAGTCCAAAAGTTTCAAACTTTGAGACCTGCTTAGTCCAAAAGTTTCAAACTTTGAGACCTGCTTAGTCCAAAAGTTTCAAACTTTGAGACCTGCTTAGTCCAAAAGTTTCAAACTTTGAGACCTGCTTAGTCCAAAAGTTTCAAACTTTGAGACCTGCTTAGTCCAAAAGTTTCAAACTTTGAGACCTGCTTAGTCCAAAAGTTTCAAACTTTGAGACCTGCTTAGTCCAAAAGTTTCAAACTTTGAGACCTGCTTAGTCCAAAAGTTTCAAACTTTGAGACCTGCTTAGTCCAAAAGTTTCAAACTTTGAGACCTGCTTAGTCCAAAAGTTTCAAACTTTGAGACCTGCTTAGTCCAAAAGTTTCAAACTTTGAGACCTGCTTAGTCCAAAAGTTTCAAACTTTGAGACCTGCTTAGTCCAAAAGTTTCAAACTTTGAGACCTGCTTAGTCCAAAAGTTTCAAACTTTGAGACCTGCTTAGTCCAAAAGTTTCAAACTTTGAGACCTGCTTAGTCCAAAAGTTTCAAACTTTGAGACCTGCTTAGTCCAAAAGTTTCAAACTTTGAGACCTGCTTAGTCCAAAAGTTTCAAACTTTGAGACCTGCTTAGTCCAAAAGTTTCAAACTTTGAGACCTGCTTAGTCCAAAAGTTTCAAACTTTGAGACCTGCTTAGTCCAAAAGTTTCAAACTTTGAGACCTGCTTAGTCCAAAAGTTTCAAACTTTGAGACCTGCTTAGTCCAAAAGTTTCAAACTTTGAGACCTGCTTAGTCCAAAAGTTTCAAACTTTGAGACCTGCTTAGTCCAAAAGTTTCAAACTTTGAGACCTGCTTAGTCCAAAAGTTTCAAACTTTGAGACCTGCTTAGTCCAAAAGTTTCAAACTTTGAGACCTGCTTAGTCCAAAAGTTTCAAACTTTGAGACCTGCTTAGTCCAAAAGTTTCAAACTTTGAGACCTGCTTAGTCCAAAAGTTTCAAACTTTGAGACCTGCTTAGTCCAAAAGTTTCAAACTTTGAGACCTGCTTAGTCCAAAAGTTTCAAACTTTGAGACCTGCTTAGTCCAAAAGTTTCAAACTTTGAGACCTGCTTAGTCCAAAAGTTTCAAACTTTGAGACCTGCTTAGTCCAAAAGTTTCAAACTTTGAGACCTGCTTAGTCCAAAAGTTTCAAACTTTGAGACCTGCTTAGTCCAAAAGTTTCAAACTTTGAGACCTGCTTAGTCCAAAAGTTTCAAACTTTGAGACCTGCTTAGTCCAAAAGTTTCAAACTTTGAGACCTGCTTAGTCCAAAAGTTTCAAACTTTGAGACCTGTATATAATATCTGAGAATAATAATGATGCAGGAATGCGCCGTGAGACCTGGAAATGCTACGCTACGGCGTTGATCTCGACGTTCTTTTCCATGTGTTCTTGAAAGTTTCGACGTAAGTTATCAACCCGGCATGTAGAGTTTCCACTGGCACTTGCGACTAGAAGACAAATAAGAAAGAGAGGATGCATCCTGAAATCTATCGAAAAACATTTTTCAAGATACTGTGGTGAACAAGGAAACTGAAGGGAATCAGATGCTATAGGAGAACGTTGGGGCCTACTAATACTGGCAATCTAGTGTAAACTGAACCTGCTACTCTGCCAGTCTCTTCATGAGTCTTGCCTTTCTGCGACTGAGTATCGGCCCACACACATTTTTTTTGCTCTGATTGCTACGTGCGTAAACGATTCCGATGCAATCGTTTGATTATTCGGTGTAGTAGCACAATTTGATTGTGTAAAATTTAAATGATGGCGCATATTTATTGTATTATTTTTGCCAGTCTCATCATTCTCTTTTCTTTCTGTAACTGTGTACTAGCTAGAGTATTGATCGCAAGAAATAGTCTCATCGTTTACAATTAGCAAGCTCTCTCGTCGGTCCGAGAGGCAAATAGTTTGCAAAAAGTGGAGAGCCAGTTCTCTATAATCCGTCCCTATATATCAGGCCACGCGCTCTGTTTTTGCTCTACCCCCGAAATGCCAACCCTAGTTTTGAGCCTTTCAAATGTGCTCAAGTGTGCTACAATATCTGTCTCTATATTTTCAAGGTAACTTAATTTTTAAAAAAAATGTATTTATGATCAAATATCTTTATTCAAGTCAATGTTTCCGTTACTCATCATATTCCATATTTTCAATATATTTTGAACGGGCCATGGCGTCTTGAAGATTCCAGTAAAGGCCCTTATCACTCAGATAGAGCAATTGTCCTCTTAACAAGGTTTCCATACAAAAGACCCTTTCGATATTGTTCTTCGATTCTTGAGGAAGCTTGTTGAATTTATAGTAAATCTGTATGAATTCAAACATTGCCCATCTTAAAAAATACTGATTTTCACTCGCCATTGCCAAATCATCGAGCCACTTGGATCCGATATAGTATTTATCATAATTTTCTCTTTGCGAAACGGCATAAATTGAATGCAATAGTGAATCGCCAGCCTGAAGCAACATGGGTTATTTTATGTACTTGATAAAATACTAGCCTCAGTGAAATATTGTCGAGATTGTTCATCCAACATCTCCATTCTTGATTTTACAACTCCGAGGAATTTTTGAAAAATCGCATGGTTCAATGGTAGATGTTTTGCAAAATAAGGAAAGACCTGAGATGTGTAAAGAATCGGATAATAAAAGGACATGCATTCCACTTGCTTCATCAGAGGAATTGAATTTCGGGGGTTTATCGGGAATAAAGACTTCCCGATTCGATTTATACACTTCTTCTTCAGTCGGACTCATCTCATCAACTATGTCTTAATGTGATTTCCTTATTCGCTATTGTGTAATTAGAATATCCAAATTAAAAAAAACTCACACGCGCATTGATCCAGATGCTCGCTGACCGTCAAATGCAGCTTCGCCGCTTCTTTCTCTATGATTTGCTTGACCTCGACGTTACTTTCAAGGTGTTTTTGGAAGTCTTGTCGTAAGTTGTCGACTCGGGACATTGACTTTCCTTTGATATTTCCGATTAAAAGAAGAATAAGAAATTGACGAAGCATCCTGAAATTGAGAGAATTTTGCTTCACGATACAGCGATACACAATGGAACGAAGTTAGGGTACTGTAATGTTGAGAAAGAAAGTGGACCCTATTTCTACTGTCAATCTTGTGTATACTAAATCTGCTACTCTGCCAGTCTCTTCACGAGCTTTGCCTATCTGCAACTGAGTATCACTTGGGATTGGATTTACAAGAAATAGTCTCTTCATTTCACATACTCTCTCATCGGGCAGAGAGACGAGAGAGTATGCAGAACGAGGATATTCCTTTCTCGATAATCTGTCCCTCGTGCTATCCCACGCAATCTTTTTTGCTCGGAATACTCAGAGTGTAAACGATTCTGATGTAAAGGTAAAGTTGCTTCTACAATTAAGGTGATTTTAAAGTTTTCATGAGACAACCACTCGTGGTGGTGTACACAGGCAAGGTACGGCGATTCAATCTGATTCTAATACAATCGATTGGAATATTCCGTTTTATTTCTATGATCTTGATGAATCTCACTTTATGCAGTAAGCCTTTGCTGATTTCTAAGATGCATCTGCATATGAGGCCGTTTGCGTAAGAATCGAGCAGATCCGTAAGAGTCTGGCACAGTCAAAAAATATGAAACCCTTGAAATTTCGCAATTTGGGCTTCTTGAGTATGCTGATTACGATGGACATACTCATTTTGCTTGTAGAAGTCGCGTTGGCTCCAGACGACGACACGTCGAGATCACAATTTCGTTATTTTCTCTTTTCACAAATTACCAAACTTTACGAAAACAAGGTTACCTGGACGGAATTTGGTGCTGATCACGCATATGTTATTCATTTTTCATGATTTACGCAAATAATGGTGTAACCTGTAACTTCTCACGGAATCAACTGAGAGTTTACCAACCTGTACAGATCGGATCGGAATGACGTCTAGACTCCATTGCCAAAATTTCAGCCAATTCCATCACGGAGCTTTTGAGTAAATCAACTTATAGTGTTACTGGCTTGTAAGTATATCTGAAGATCGTTCCACTTGTTGACTTCCGAACTTTTATCGATCCGCCTCTCCTTTCGAGGGAGGCGAGAGAGCACGGGGAATAGAGAGAGCGCAGAGACTGGGAAGAGGTCAAGGTAGGGAGACTCGAGTAGATCAAACTATCGGAAGCCAGCAAGAGAAGGATGGTCAATTTTACTTACAAGCCAGTAATACTATAATTTGATTTCTCAAAAGCTCCGTGATGGAATTGGCTGAAATTTTGGCAATGGAGTCTAGACGTCATTCCGATCCGATCTGTGCAGGTTGGCAAACTCTCAGTTGATTCCGTGATAAGTTACAATTTACACCATTATTTGTGTAAATCATGAAAAATGAATAACATAGCCGTGATCAGCATCAAATTCCGTCCGGGTAACCTTGTTTTCGTAAAGTTTGCTAATTTGTGAAAAGAGAAAATAACGAAATACTGATTTCGACATGACGTCGTCTGGAGCCAACGCGACTTCTACAATCAAAATGAGTATGTCCATCGTCATCAGCATACTCAAGAAGCCCAAATTACGAAATTTCAAGGGTTTCATATTTTTTGACTGTGCTGGCCTTTGCTCGATTCTTAGGCAAACGCCCTCATATTTCTCCTCAAATTAATTACTCATTAAAAATCTCTAAAAAAAAAGAAATTATGAGACAGAGAGAGTCTTCCGGATTATTAATTTCGCAAGCTGCCTGCAGAGAAACATGACTATGTTGAAATGAAATGATTTTGGAATAGCAATTCGGATTTTCGAAGAACTCGAATCTCGTGCTTTGGATATTTCATAATTTTTCAGCAAAGTTCACTTGAGATGTTTTTCAGAGATAGCATTGTATGTTCATCTTTATACAAGCCAAGGACTCGGTTACTTATCATTTGACACGCTTCCGATAGATTTTGAACGTTCGATGGCGATTTGCAGATGGCGGTAAATGCTGTTATCACTCTCTGAGATCATTTGTCCTCTGAGCAGAGTTTCCATGCAAAAGACCCTCTCGATATTGTTTTTTGATTCTTGAGGAAGTTTGGTGAATTTGTAATAAATCTGTAAGAATGAAAAAAAAGTTTCTATTTCATCAACACATCTCTAATTCGCTCACCATTGCCAAATCGTCTAGCCACGAGCCTCCGTTATAGTATTCTTTATTATCTTCTATCTGCGAAACTTTCACAAGCGAATGCAGAAGTGAAGCGCCCGCCTGAAATGAGATTAATTTTATTTTATAAATTATGTAATATTGACTTCAATACTCACTTCGGTAAAAAAATGTTGAGATTTCTCATCCAACTTCCCCATTCTTGACTTCACCACTCTAAGGAATTTTTGAAAAATGGCGTGGTTCTTCGGCAGATGTATTGCAAAATAAGGAATGACCTGCGATGAGTTTTTTGTAAATGTGTATAAAAAGAACTTGTATGATGTCACTTGCCTCATCAGAAGAATTGAATCTCGGAGGTCTATCGGGGGTATAACTTTCTTGATCCGCTTCACGATGTTCTTCTGCAGTAGGACCCATCTCCTCAAGCCTCTCTAAATGTGATCCCATCAATCGCAATTAATTTACAACAATACAAACGTGCGCACTGATCAAGATGTTCGGGAACCGTCAAATTCAATTTCGCAGCTTCTGCCTCTATAATTTGCTTGATTTCGACGTTCTTTTCCATGTGTTCTTGAAAGTTTCGACGTAAGTAATCAACCCGGGATGTAGAGTTTCCACTGGCACTTACGACTAGAAGACAAATAAGAAAGAGAGGATGCATCCTGAAATTTATCGAAAATTATTTCAAGATACTGTGATGCTCAATGAAAATGAAGTAAGGGAATCTGATGATTTGCTAGAACGTTGGGCCTACTAATACTGGCAATCTTGTGTAAACTGCATCTGCTACTCTGCCAGTCTCTTCATCCGCTTTGCGTATCTGTAACTGAGTATTAGCTAGGGTAGACTCCGCAAGAAATGGTCTCTTCATTTCACAAACTCTCTCATCGGTCAGAGAGACGAGAGATAACGCGAAATGAGGAGAGCCATTTTTTATATTCGTTGTTAGTATCGGCCCACGTACTCTTTTTGCACGAATTACTCAGCGTATAAACCATTATAATTCGATCGATTGATTTCTTCGGTGATTTCATGATTTGATGAAATACACTATTCGTTTGCTTGTACTTTCTTATTCTGTTTTATTATTGTGTTGTTTTGTCAAGTTTTCGAATTTTGAAAAGATATGTGAAATTGATTTATTCAGATTAGTAGATTAATCCTTTGACTGGTTTGCGAGCTGTTCATATCGCTCGGTGATGATTTTAGCGGATTTTTCAAGATTGTGATTATCCCTCATCTGAGCGGCCAATACGGCTCGAAGGAGTGTGTACAGGCAATACGTCCGCTCGATATTGTTGCGCGATTCTTCAGGGAGTTGGTTGAATTTAAGAAGAATCTATAAAAATGTGCCAATGATGATTTGTAATAATTACATAGTATTAACTAACCTGTGCGAAATCATCCATCCACGAGCCTTCGATTTTGAATTCCTTGATATTCTTGTCATCATTCTGCGATGCAGTAACAATCGAATGCATTAGGGTCTCGCCAGTCTAAAATTCCACTGATAAAATTGCAAAATGTAATTCTACTTGCTTCTCTTAGGAATTGCTGTGCATGGCTATCCAATTTCTCCATTCGCTTTTTGAAGATGGACAAGGAATTTTTGACAAAGGCAAAGTATTTTGGAGGAAAATTCTTCTCGAAATACGGAGCGATCTGAATTGAATTGTTGAAAAATTCCAATAAAATGATATTTCACCTCATCTGTTGAATTGAACCGCGTTAAACTAAAACTCTGCCGTTCTTTGCTTATTTCCTTCTGTTCTTCTGGAGTGGGCACGAATTCCAAAGAGACATCTATAAAGATTAATTTATTTCCTCAGATCACTAAATGCAAAGGAAAATAGGAAGAAATTAAGGCTTGTACCTGAGCAGGAATCAATGTGCTCCTTGGCAGTCCGATTCAGCTTCGCTGCCTCTTCCTCCACTATCTTCTTTGTGTAGTCATACTTCTCATAGTTTTCTCGAAGCTTGTGAAGGGGTTCGCCCTTTGGGATGTAAAATGCGTTGAGTGATGCGATTATTACTGCAATAGCGAGTAGAAGGCGCATTCTGTAATTGATCGAAAATTAAGTGAAGAGTGGTACTCAAGGGAAGGGAACACGGGTAATGTGGTGCAATGGATGAACGGGGGCCCTACTAATACTGACATTCTTGTGTAAACTGAACATGCTACTCTGCCAGTCTCTTCATCATCCTTGCCTTTCTGCTACTGAGTATCGGCACACGCACTCTTTTTTGCTTGAATTGATACGTGTGTAAACGACTCTGATGCAATTGATTGATTTGTTCGATTTTGTCCGATCGTATCACAATTTGCATGTGTAAAATTTGAAAGATGACGCATATTTATTGCTCTTTTGTGTGAAATGTACAATTTTCGAGGTGAATACTACTTCACTCCGCAAGGTATCGATAGTAAAAGTCATCCTCATCCTCTTCCTTAATCGAACTAATCGATCTCGGTTTCTTCGCCCAATCATCATCGTATTCCTCAGTGAGTTCGGGAAAGAGCGAGACCGTGCCCGATTCGGCGTCCCTGAAAAGGCGTATTATCAGAAAAATGGTTTTAATTCGCACTGATTATCGCATTGATTGGATTATCGAGAGTCAAGCCCTTTCATTCTTTGCAGCGCGCAACTAGCGTAGCATTCTTCTGCGCTTACTAACATTCAGCGAATGCTAGGTCGTTCACTATCAATTTGTAATATATTCTCACCAGTCTCTGAAATGCGACTCGGTCTCAGCGAGGAAGCGATAGCACCTCAATTATAATTTATACTGAGAACAATCAATTTTCGCAACACTAAAACACAACTAAACGGTCTGAATATTTAGATAGCTATTGCAGACACATCAAATCAATTTCTACCTGATGTGAACGTGCAGAGCTGCTGCATTGTACAGTGTGACGAGGACGTAGAGAGTGGAGAGGAGAATCGACGTGATGAGAATGGCTGAATAAAATAGTTTTTTCTTCAATTTTCTTCCACAGTCGTTGATATTTTACAGTCGAAACGCTAGATGCGGTTCCCCCTGTACGGCCGAGTATGGACGATAATAAACTAAATAAGATAGACACTCACGAGCAGAATTGGTGATCTGTTCGGCGGGATCTGCTCCTGAATCGTCCGTATCAGCAGGAGGAAGACTGTCCGGAGAGATCAGCAGGAGTACCTGAATTATGCCTACATTTAAAATTTATCTATCTTATCCGTCTATGTTTGGTTCGTACAACCATACAATCTTAAAATAGATAAAAGAGAGATAAAACGGTTTTTTTGCCGTGAAAATTTGTGATGTGGCTGATGATTTGGTTTATGAGGGTTTGTGAGGTGATGATAGCGACGCTCATTCCGTTTTCATCATTCACAAAAGTAATTTCACACAGGACGATGATAAATATATCCATCTAATTTCACAATTGAACCATCCTTTTCAAGAAGCTTAATTAAAATTAGCTTTAATTCACCTCGGTGCTCATCGCTCTATTAGTCGTCAGATCGATGGCCGAGAGAACGCAGAGTGCGATGGAAAGAAGGATGTTGAAGGCCTCAAGGATATTTATTCCAAAAAATACAACGAATAATCAGGGAAGAAATAACAGTCAATGATCACTCACCGACATGGCCAGATTGGGATACAACCATCTCGAAACGCCCTCGCGAATAGCGATTATGTGCATGCCGCATGTCATGATTTCGACTACGGCAATGATAATCTACAATAATATTTTATATATTTTAAAATATATTTTAATTATATATATTAATTGCAAAAAAACAGCTTACCACTGTAAGTAGCACACCGAGACTCATAGGCACGAGTGCCGTCGCTCCCGCACACAAAGTGCTCGCGATGAAGTTAATCGACACCAGAATAATCGATACGCTCTGAACGATACCGTATTTCCAGTTTGCAATCATTGACTTACTGTAATATGGCATCCGAACATCTCGTGATTGGGCATGGTCGATCGATAACTGAGGGGCCGTCGACTCGGGACGGTGCCGCTTCACATTACTGACGTCTCGACCCGTCACCTCACCCAATCGGCCCTCTCTCCTGTGCCTATGCTCTTTCTCTTGTCTGATAGCTCAGATTCGTAAGGAAAAGCGGAGAGTGTCTCACAGCCTCTGCCCCCTTCTTATCTCCTGCTGTGTAGTTTAGGGTTTGTTGAGGGAGCAACTTTTTATGATTGCGAAGGGGGCACATAATTTACCTCGTGGTAAGGAACAGGGCAAGAACAAGCGATATCCGTGAAAATTAACATAATGATTTCGATAAATAACAATAACGAAAGTACGAGGACAATCACCACAGATCCTCTGCTTCCTCTTTGATTTCTTCCAATTTGTTTGATTTTATTTCTTCCTCATGTTCATTCTCATCCTCTTCAGCAATGGAAGTGATTGTCCTATCCTCCTTCTTCCTCCATTCATCGTACACCATATCCATCGAAAACGTAGCGATGATGGAAATTTGCGAGGTAGTTTCACTGGAATTGTAGGTGTGTAAATCTGAGGACGGACTATATAATTTCACAGATTTGACCCATCACAATGTGTTCACACCTATCACCCACACCCATCTCCAAATCAGCAATCATTCTGATCGATTTGTTTACATAGAGTAGAAAGTCGGGAAAGAATGTCAGGAATTTGGCTCTTCATTTCGCTTGCTTACTAGCAAACTGTGAATATCAAGTGACAATGATAAACGAAGAGACGGATTCTTCATCTTGACTGCACTAGAGTAAACCCTACTTTCAGCTATGACAATCAATTCGTCAACCTGATCCAATCCTCTTCTTCTCTTTTCCTCTTGTAATACTGCCAAATTCGAGCATGGACGAAGGTGTTCAGAATGCAATAGACGACAGCTATGGCTAGCAAGCAACAGAGAACGATTGAGACGGCGAGTACGGCTGAAGATGAAAAGTTCTCGAATTTTTAATACCGTTTGTGCTGGTTTCTTGGCGAGTGTGAAGTATAGCTTTGAATATGGAAGCATCTTTTTCATGCAATCCCCATTCGTAGTATCTAAACATACTATCGGAAAGCAAGTGAGTTTTTCAAAAAGTGAATTAATTGCAAATTTAAAAAAAAGAAAAATATAATAATATAAAAGCAAAAGCGCTCACCATCTTTACTAGGTTGTTCATCTCTGCCAATGAACAATTTCATGATGTAGACTCCCATCTTCTTACCTGAAATTACAACCGCTGATGTAGTTTAAAAAATCAAGCGAAGTTTCCAAAAGAAATGCAGCAATTCGAACCTGCGCACGCATCAAGAATTGACAGTATCGAGAATGCTACGGCAATTCCAATGTTGATATACTAAATTATTATGTCATTCAACTTATTGATCGAAGGGCCCACCGAAGCTATGAGAGGGTAAATCACCAGCTTCCCTCTGTCGTAGAGAACCGCAGTTATCAAGAGACCAGTAGCGCACATTTCTATTAAAGTCAGGCAAACCTTAATCAACAATTGATATCTTTTGATATATCTGACGTACCGTGCCAATCAGAAGTCCAAGGGCGGTATCGCACCATTTCTGATCTAACACTCCAGTGGTGCAATTGTCCGAAATTATACCCTGTTCGACAAATGAACCCGTCAGAAGCAACAGGAATATGATAAAATTTAAACTGCCAAAGATTATGCCAATTACCTGAAAATGGTTCTCAAATAACCATATGAAAGCATCGCAATAAACTCACGGTAACGTGACACCCGCAGATCGTAAAGCGGCCCATTGAAGGTTGCAAATTGTGAATGAAATGAGTAATTCGCGGGGGTGAAAAGGGGAGAAAGGGAGAGAGAAGGATGACACTAAAAGGTGATCGAGCACAACGACGCTTCGAGACTCTTATCACCACAGCGAGGGGAAGCTGATAACGACCCTGTGAAATCACCATTGCCTCACCCTTCCCTGTTTTTGAAGATGAACATTCTGGAAAAAAGGTTAGGTTGAATGTATTTTTCAGAACTTATTGAAAAATATGCACATGGCAATGGGAGAAATGGTGAAAAAGTTCGCATTGTAAAAAATCGTTATCTGAACACGAAGTTGTTTATTTTTTCCAAATATTTTCCAATCAAGTTATTCTTGGTAGCAGAATGTCTTAAGCATACAACTTTGAGAAAGAACAATAATTATTTAGAAATCCCTCACATCTCCATTGCAACTCAAAGATCTCTGATATTCGAATCCGACATAGTTCTTAGAGCAGACTGTGAACAGTGTACTACCCGTGGATGTCTGCCACCTGATAATTACTTTGTTGTCCATATTTGTATCTTTCTGTCTATAAGAATGTAGCGTAAGAATGAAGACGGATTTCTGTGAACTGGATTAATTTTCTCTCGCTACATAGTTGTGTAAATCATGACAAATCCCCGACACAAAGGAAGCATATTATCGGAAGTGTTGTAGAAGTCTCCGAGGAATAAGTTCGTATTCTATTTCTGATTCCGCTGTTCGGTCTCAATTAGTTCCGCCAGCTATTTTGATAAGAATTCTACGTAAGGTACTCGTTTATTCCTTCTAACGAGTTCTATACACATAGATATAATTAAGAGGGATAGACTCTAAACTTCGCCGTTGTATTTCTTCGCAATTGCATCGCGTCCTCATGCTAGAACAGCTTCAGCTGTATGATAATCCATCAAAGAACGTGAGTTTCGCGAAGTAAAATTGGAAAAAGTAGGCATTCTTTTCAGACATTTTACAATGTCTTCCTGCATGCGGCAACTGGTATGTAATACTGATATATTAATTTCCTACGCACCACTTATATTTTCCAGTTCTCTCACTGCTGGCAAACGGAACTCTAATCGCGCTAATTTTAAAATCGAAAGGAGACTTCGGAGCTTATAGATATCTGCTCCTTACATTCGCCATAGTTGATGTTTACTATGGACTAGTGCATTTTCTCATACAACCTGTGAGTAATTCATGGTAAAAAAATTAGGCTCTGTCGGAATAGGGGGGTCCCATGCCAATAGGGGGGTCCCATGCCAATAGGGGGGTCCCATGACAATAGGGGGGTCCCATATAATAGGAGGGTCCCATGACAATAGGGGGGTCCCATATCAGATCATTTAATCGTGAGTAGTAATTGCTGATTTACTGACCAGCGGAACGAAGAAGAGTTTGGGGGCGTAATTCGAGCATGCAACAAGCGGCCAAACCTCCAAATCGATCGGAAAGAAAATGATCCTAATGGTGCACAATGTATCACTGAGAATGATGTGATGTGATGACTTGGCGTGGAAAAGTCTATGGGAAGGCCAATTCGGAGCCAGAGTTCGGTTTCTCTGCACTAGGGGTCACGTAGTTAATCGGTAAGAGAAAGAAGCGAAGGAGCAAAGCGGGGATAACGTGATATACCTTCCCTATCCCTTCCTTGCAAACACATCTTGAACGCCGATTACCCTAGCTGTCACGAGGTGAGTGACCTTTAGAGAACCTTTAGACCTTTAGAGAACGAACTACCAAAGTAGCTTGTCCATTTTTCGTCTCGTATCTGCAAACAACTGAAAGTATCGAAATTATAGGAAATTCAACTCAAGAACAATTATACAAACAAAAAATGAGCTAATTTGAAATATTTTATATGGGACCCCCCTATTATTTTGGGACCCCCCTATTGTCATGGGACCCCCCTATTCCGACAGATTTTTTTGGGACCCCCCTATTGGCATGGGACCCCCCTATTCCGACAGAGCCAAAAATTATTATTTGTTCTTGTAGATACCAGAAGCGTGGGCGAATGTATGCTACATGGCGGCACACGGGTATATTAGAGGTTGATGATGATTAAAATATTGTTAAAAATATGAATATGAGGCCGTTTGCGTAAGGATCAACAAGCCCCAACGGGGGTCTGGAACAGGTAAAAAATCGAAAGTGCTCAAAAGTTGGCCCTAGGGGTTATTTTCGATGCTGAACAACCTGGTATGGTCGATTTCGCAATATGTCCCCTTTTCGCTCCAGGGGGGGACCCCCTCATTTTGCATGAAAATGCGTTTTTCGAGTTTTTCTCACCCGAAACGCGTGAAAAAGTCGAAAATTCTAAAAGTATACACCAGAATTTCGAGCTCTATCTCGTGGTTATGTTGAAATCGCATGATTGTTTTTCGTTTTCGAGAAAAAGACGATTTTTGACCCGATCGAGTGCGGGCAAAATCCTTTGGGCAAGTGAAAGAGCATGTTTTTATGATCATTTTGCACTATTTGGTTAGATATTTGACTGTCACAAAAGATGTTTTATAACCATTTTTGTGGAAATACGAAAAATAAATTTTTCTGAATACCCCCGTGTTGGTGCTCATTTTGAAGAGTACGTTGAGCTGATCATTTTTTGTGTTGGACTTTTTCATGAAAACTTTTTCTTAGGAAGTTACAGCTATCGAAACAATTGTTATCGGACATCTCGTGAAAAAGGAGAATTTCAGCGATTGTAACATCATAAGGAAACGTTTTCATGAAAAAGTCCAGCACAAAAAATGATCAGCTCAACGTACTCTTCAAAATGAGCAGCAACACGGGGGTATTCAGAAAAATTTATTTTTCCTCTTTTCACAAAAATCGATATAAAACATCTTTTGTGACAGTCAAATATCTAACCAAATAGCGCAAAATGATCATAAAAACATGCTCTCTCACTTGCCCAAAGGATTTTGCCCGCACTCGATCGGGTCAAAAATCGTCTTTTTCTCGAAAACGAAAAACAATCATGACATTTCAACATAACCACGAGATAGAGCTCGAAATTCTGGTATATACTGATAGAATTTACGAGTTTTTGACTCGTTTCTGACGAGAAAAACTCGAAAAACGCATTTTCAGGCAAAATGAGGGGGTGCCCCCCTGGAGCGAAAAGGGGACATATTGCGAAATCGACCATACCAGGTTGTTCAGCATCGAAAATAACCCCTAGGGCCAACTTTTGAGCCCTTTCGATTTTTTACCTGTTCCCGACACTTGTTGATCCTAACGCAAACCGCCTCATATAGGGAAACTAGCAGTATGCTTCTATGCAACTGCTCACTCGCACGCCTACGTTGTTCTTGTATTTCACTTCTTGTATCGGCTACTTGTGATCAAAGGGTATCATTCTCGATGCTTTATGGACATGTCAAATAACATTCAGATCTCCATTCTTCGAGTTATTCTCCAAGCCCTGGTTCTTCGGCGTCATTTTCGGATGCTGTGCCGCCGTAGGATTTTCTTGGTTTTCGCTCGATTACTTTTCCGAATACATATTTGTGATTGTTCAGGTTTGTAGTTATGTACTGGTTGTACGATACAGACGACTTTGTCGTTGACTACATGACTCCGATTCTTCGAGAGCATACAATCGCCACGAGCCAGGATGTCCGCCAGTACTCCATTGCTGTTTACTGGGTGAGAATCGCCCTTCCGATCTTTGAGTCTGTGTGGAACACATTTATACCAGAAGTTCGGTCTCTTCGTCGGTCCCCGTTGGTCTCCTCTTGCGGGCATTGTTGTGATGTCATCAACGATGATTGGATGTTATTCATTCATGCTCTATGCTGCAGCAGCGATTGTTAGGTTAGTGAGATAAATATAAATATCCCATAATAATATTGCCGATACGGGAAAACAGCTACAAAGTTACTGCATGTCACGAAAAATTCGCACAATTTGTAGTAATATTTATATTCTGCATTCAGGCTCATGAAGGAAAATACTGCTTCTAAGAGTGAGAAAACAAGTGACTTGACGAGGCAGTTGATGAGGGCTCTTATGTATCAGGTAGATTCAATTCTCCCAGAGCTCAAAATACGGGTTACCGTCACTGAATTTCACGCACTATCAAGCACACCGCGAGTGTGTGCAGAACGAAGACGGCGGCCTGTCAGCTCAATATGAGATTACAGACCCTCCTTCCACTAGCAACTGCTTATTCTCCACCTCTCGTTTCTGTCCTCGTTCCATTCTTCGGCCTACACTTTCCCTACATTGCGGACCTCCATCCACTCTTCTGCGGAATTCATCCGATCATTGATGGATGCGTGTTGATCTACACGATCAAACAGTACAGGTACAGTAATAAGTTATCAGGCGTCTGTTCTCCTCCTCCTCTTCGATTCAGCCATTTCACCCGGTGTTGTGTCACTGGGCACTGACATGAAGAAAAATGGCGGAAATATAATAACACGGGTTTCCTGTAAGAGTGTAGGAAAAAGAGCTCTCTTTTCCACTGGGTAAAAATTTTGGGTCTCCGATTTCCATGAAAGTTGGTTGGTGGGTACCCTTAGGGGTCAGGAGGAGGTTCATCTACTTGGTTTGGTCAATTATCGATTTTATCGATTTTTTGGTCTCCAAACTTTAAAAGGCCATAACTAGCTTCATTTTCATCGCACAGCGAGCTAATTTTTCGCGATGAATTCGTCTCGGAATTCTCTACAACAAAGTCGAAGTCACACAATATGAAAAAAGTTGATCTTCCGCCTCAAAAATCGATAAAACCGATTTTTTGACCATAAAACTAAGTTTTTCTCGAAAATGAGCCGAAAACCCAAAAAGTTTTTTTGCTTCAAAAGTTTCTCCAAACCCATTGTGAAGTCACTGCACAGTTGGTTTTTGATATCTCTGGCCGCGGGAAGTCGTTTACTAGTAGAGTCCGAACATAGCCGTATTTATCACGAAGTATGGTTTTCTGAACATAACTTGCTTCAAAATGGTCGAATCAGGATTTTAAAAAAAAGGGAAATTTAGCTTTCAATGAGACGAAAAAAATCGGTTTAGTCCAAAAAAGTCGTAGAACTGCCCCTATTAGAGTTATTCTGGAAAAACTGCTTTTCGAGGGAGATTTTGCTTTGTGTGACGGCGGGAAAACGCTCGTTGTGCTTCGATAAATTGAATATTTCTGTGCTTCGATAAATTGAATATATTTCAAAAGAAAAATTTCAAGAACCAATTCCGTATGAATTCACATCCCATTAAGTTGGTACCTAACTAACCCTTCCCACTCTCCTTCACTTCTCGGTAGCATTCGGCGTGGGGGAGATTCGGAGACGTTTATTGAGGAACCAACTTAATAATATGTGAATTCATACGGAATTGGTTATTAAAATTTTTCTTTTAAATTATATTCAATTTATCGAAGCACAGAAACCCTCAAAGTGCGTTTTCCCGCCGTCACACAAAGCAAAATCTCCCTCGAAAAGCAGTTTTTCCAGAATAACTCAAATAGGGGCAGTTCTACGACTTTTTTGGACTAAACCGATTTTTTTCGTCTCATTGAAAGCTAAATTTCCCTTTTTTTTAAAATCCTGATTCGACCATTTTGAAGCAAGTTATGTTCAGAAAACCATACTTCGTGATAAATACGGCTATGTTCGGACTCTACTAGTAAACGACTTCCCGCGGCCAGAGATATCAAAAACCAACTATGCAGTGACTTCACAATGGGTTTGGAGAAACTTTTGAAGCAAAAAAACTTTTTGGGTTTTCGGCTCATTTTCGAGAAAAACTTAGTTATATGGTCAAAAAATCGGTTTTATCGATTTTTGAGGCGGAAGATCAACTTTTTTCATATTGTGTGACTTCGACTTTGTTGTAGAGAATTCCGATACGAATTCATCGCGAAAAATTAGCTCGCTGTGCGATGAAAATGAAGCTAGTTATGGCCATTTAAAGTTTGGAGACCAAAAAATCGATAAAATCGATAATTGACCAAACCAAGTACATGAACCTTCTACTGACCCCTAAGGGTACCCAACCAACCAACTTTCATGGAAATCGGAGACCCAAATTTTTTTCCTAGTGGATGGCATTCCTACACTCTTACAGGAAACCTGTGATAATCCCTTCCCGGTAGAAAAATATGCTAGTAAATGCGCGAAACAGTAGATATTGAGAGGTCAAGTGGATTTCAAAAACACATTTCCGTCTTTCAGAAAAATGCTGCTGAGTTGGTTTCGATGCTGTCGACAGACAACAACAACATCAATTCCCAGCAGCGCTCTGGCCATCTCGAATGTTTCATCGCATGTTCCATGATCTTTTATTATCAGCCACGAGTGTAGAACTAAAAATTGTATCACAAGTGCGTGGCATCTATACTCAATTGAACGTTATTCTGGTGATAAAGATTACGTGCGTAAAGAGAAATCCAATTCATCCAGACTGTATTTTTATGAAGAGGTGATATATTAGAGAGAACGTGTGTCCAAATTTGAACATTAGTCGAACTATCACAGACGAAGAGATTTAACGTTCATTCATTGTAGAACTGATGATTGCCAATCTTTACTCCTCTCCTCACATTTCTCGTCCACTCCGGATAGCCTTCCCTGTCGGGGTTGTTGAAGTACAGGGCACCTGAACTTGCTCATTATTCTTGCTGTAGAAAATTAGGAAATGAAGGCTGGAAGGGGCTCATCGGTAAAAAAACAGAAAGACTCGCCTCCAGTCGGATCAGCCACTCTGCCAGCGAGAACCTCTCGTACCCATCTGAACAAATCGACGCTGACTAAAGATCAAAGATCGAATATTACCCCTCCATGGTCTCCCATCCATCTCCGGCCGGATGCGTGGTCTCGGGTCGGCGAGTGTTCCACGGTTCGAACTGCTGGGGATGCAGGCAGACTCCTTTGAAATTGTTTACATTAGCAAACTATGACAAATACTTCAACTATGCGATGCTCCCCGGAATTTGAAAACAGAAGTTTTGCAGAGTGAGCAAAGAGAAAGAAAGAAAGGAGCCGGAAGGAAGATACCTGCGATAGTGTTTCCTCCCCAGTAGCCTCTATTCGCCCTAGCGCGGCCCATGATTACGTGAGCTACAGCAACCTGAAAAGTACTGTAAAATACGGTAACCGAGGTTGAAAAATCTTCCAAATTCGACAGAAAATCGATACCTGTCCCTGGTGCGGTTCTCCTCGCGCTTCGAGCCAGATCGTCTTCTTGAGCACCTGTAATCGTCGTCTTGTTATCCCGTCGGTACCGGAACCTGGTGGACGGGCCACCGTCTCTTCATTCTTCCTACTCTCTCGCCACTCTCGCGGATGAGACGTTGAAGAGTTGGCGATCGAAATAGCACAACTCACATCCAAATCGTAGTCACTGTAGGGGAAGGCCATGATGGGAGTGAATACGGATAGTGATCAACCGCGTTTTATATCCGCCCGAGTGTTGATCACACATGTGGTGCATTTCTTCTCAGTTAGTAAAACCTTGCGAAAATGAGAGGAGTGAGAAGAAGACGAAACATTAGTAATCATCGGTAAAACTTTGTAATCGGGTGTTTGGTTGAATTTTATTGCCTTCAAATGAGTGGTCAAGAAACGTGCAAACGTATCCAATGCAGTGAATGCTTGAATTTGCTTCTTTATGAATCTTAGCTGTTGCGAAAAATAATCGAAATATTGTTGTTATTCCGTATATCAGTTTGCCACATGAAGCAATTCATTTCTCTTATCAGAAAAATAATGCCATCTCGAAATGAAGAATGCATGTTTCGCCTCTCACTATTACACCGCGTGTCCAGGTTTTGCAATGTTCGGGTTCTTAGTTGTTTTCCAGATTGAAAACAGCTTTTGCAATACATCGAGAAGATCAGTTTATGCAATGCACCAATTCGCAAGAACAAGGAGACAAAATTAAAGATCCGATTTCTCCTCGGAGTGCTTTTGATTGCAGAGAGGTCCGAAGCAGCAACAGAAGTGTGTGCAGGGAACGGACGATCTTTCCTCTCCAATGCACTCATTCTTCCTGCAGCCTTCCATCTGATGCTGAAAGCATCCATTATTGTCTGATTGTGAGTATTTATGTCAGCCCTCTCTCGAGGTCATGACATTCCGGATTAGAGTGCGCACCGCCGTCTCTTCATTTCACGTACATTCTCATCGGTCGGAGAGGCGAGAGAGTGTGTGATATGAAAAGATGGCGACACATATTGCGCAGACTTGACTCCGACGAGGTTCTGCCAATAAGCATCCTCAAATATTTTCGCACATCTTCGAGTCACATGGAATCACGTGGCTCATATTAACCATTTCAAAACCAACGTATATTTGATGAGTAAATATAGTCAGCTGATCATTCATTCAAAAATCACTCCCGACATGCCTGAAGGGATGACTCACAATACCACCGCAATAAATACCGCTTATCAATGCTTGAGAAAGGACTACAAAATCAAATCTAGCTGCCTAGTCATTCCTTCTCGTCGTTTCTATTCTGTTCTCCTCGAGTATAAGTTATTACGGGGTGTTTTGACAATCCTTTCTTATCTGGTGCTTTCAATTTTCCATCGCATAAATTTGTTTGGATAGTTTCATCCCCGAACCCACCCGCCCCGCCATTCCATCTCACCCGGGTTCAATTCCCGGCCGTGTCACCGTCTCCGCCAGACCAAGGCGCCCGAAAGGGGAATTGGGAGTGACTAGATCACGCGGTAAAGTAGGTCCGAAGAAGAGATTGGGCCCTCCGGACTGAATTGGCCTAATAATCACTGGCCTAGCAGTGATCTCCCGCAGGACGCAAGTGCCTTGATTAACGGGATGACCTTTACCTTT
>LS487903.1:39840-60683 GCA_900490705.1 Pristionchus arcanus
TACCCACATGACCCGATCGGTACCCCAGATACGATACTCTATGAAAACCCCAAAAATCCTCCACACGCTCAGGCGTGTAACCTACACGGGTGGTTACGATAAAAACATGAGAAAGAAGGAACGAGACAAAGGCAGAACCAAATGGGGAAGGGGAGGGGAGACAGCAGTAGGGGAGACAGCAGTCTCCCTCAAGGGGAATGAAGAAGGAACGACGATGACGAAATGGAGCAGCCGCCGGCCACATCGAGAAAGAATTAGAGATGACCTGAAGGTATGAAATAAATAATTATTAATCGGCAGAGATCTAATACCGCTCCCGCAAGGACCTATACACACAATATTTTTAGGCCAAATTGAGCAAAAATCAGAGAAATACCAGCGACCTCCAAAAAACCGAGAATCAATAAAATCATCAATCGAATATCTCAGTAGGATACCGTACCTGCACAGCTCGTGGATCATCGACTTCTCACGATGTCCTCTCATGGCCATAGGCTGCTCCTTGAACTGCTTGGCGACGTCCTTGGCAGATGAGCCAGACACATCGATCCACGTCTTAGAGAAGAAGGCGCACGATCCGAACATGAAGACGATGTAGTTGATGCTGTCCACAGCAGGCGGGCCCATGAGACACTGTAAAGCCGGAATTTATTACAATCATGGCATTGTTACAGTACCTCGCATGTCTACCGTCTCCTCTTCTCGATCGAAGGGAGTTGCGTCGGAGTAGAGCCGAGTCGTGTACTTGATGCAGTCGGCAGCAGCGGGCCCATGAGACACTGTAAAGCCGGAATTTATTACAATCATCGCATTGTTACAGTACCTCGCATGTCTACCGTCTCCTCTTATCGATCGAAGTGAGTTGCGTCGGAGCAGAGCCGAGTCGTGTAGTTGATGCAGTCGGCAGAAGGCGGGCCCATGAGACACTGGAAAGCCGGAATTTAATACAATCATCGCATTGTTACAGTACCTCGCATGTCTACCGTCTCCTCTTCTCGATCGAAGGGAGTTGCGTCGGAGCAGAGTCGAGTCGTGTAGTTGATGCAGTCGACAGCAGGCGGGCCCATGAGACACTGTAAAGCCGGAATTTAATACAATCATCGCATTGTTACAGTACCTCGCATGCCTACCGTCTCCTCCTATCGATCGAAGTGAGTTGCGTCGGAGTAGGGTCGACTAGTGGAAGTTCTTGTTGGAAGTTGTTCTCTGCGAAGTGTAAAAATTAATATTTTGTCACTTTTATTCGAGTCAAATTTCGCACTCGCAAAGTGTGTTCACTTTGCTTTGCCCTATCCCTCCGTAACAGTTAGTTAGACGACTATTCCCCCCGAGAAAGATATATTTCAATAAAGCGCGCGCATTTTCAAGTCAATATGGCAGTGGCGCACTCGGTTGTCGGTTCATCCACCGCGGCTTTACACTCGAAAGGGAGAATTTGGTATACAGTTCTCGAGCCGGCACTGGACGGCGCAACCGTTTCTGGCTTTTGACCTTCTCCCACGAAAAGATGGACCGGGCACTTGCGACAGTGCGTGACAACCGCCCCTCACTATAGAGAAGATGTTTGCCACTGCCCTAAGCAACTTAGCTAAAATTGGATGGGTGCGCCGCAAAAAAAAGCGTTTTGAAACGGAGAATTGATTCAAATGAAGAGTAAACGGATGAAAAGGAACACGAAAAACCCATCCAACCCGTTAGCGGTTACTTACAAAATTGCGCAAATCCCGGATTCAGAAATAAACGAAACACTTATCTTATGGGCACGGGTAGTGGCGAGCTGCATGCTGCCTGACTGAGTGGAGTGGAGTGGAGTGAAGTGAAGCGGGCGAGGTAGAACTTCAAATGACGCCATCTACAAAGATCATCGTTGGTAACGTGTTCAAATATCCAAGGATCGATATTTGATAGACCACAGGTATCACGACACGCACAGATTCGAGAAAGTTCTAATTCAAAAGATAGAATGGTGAAACATAAGCGCAAGAATTGATGCCACTGCTGACAAACGTCAAAGGGAATTTTCATAGCGCGATAATTGCGCAGCTCGATCGCTAAAGTTAACTTTTTAAATAAATAAAAGTTTTCGAAAATGGCGACAAAAAGAACCCAGCAAGACCAGTAAGTTGCGAGCGGGAAACGCGTGGAATGGCTGAGATAAGTTCTGGAAGAATGGTTGCTGTTTGCGCGTGGGGTAGATCAAGTGACAGAAACTAGAAGGGACGGGGGTAGAAGCACGATCGATTGATTCCTAAATCATCACTAAGTACAGTATGCCTATTAGAGTTTGAGCGCATCATGTGTCACCCTTTTAACTTCTTCCTTTCTGATCTCGATCATGATCGTTCCACTCGACTCCCTTCCCTTCCTCTCCCTACACTTTGATCTATCGTTCCCTCGAACTACATCCAGCCTTCCCGATCTTTCGATCACTCTAATTCCGCATACGCGTGTCTCGCGCAGGCTTTCTTTGCCGCTCCTTTCTGTTATTTTATCAGCAAAATATTTTTAAAAAGTGATTGTGCCAATACTTGAGCAAATTTCTGTGATCTTTTCGACTCGTTCTTCACTGTTTCCCTCTTGTTAACATTTTGTTGTTCTTCTCGCTGCTATACTTCCCAAATTTATATCGAGAACTCGAAGCATCAGTAAAATTCCTCGATCTTGATCGCTTTCTGTTATTTTTCTGTTGTTTTCGTCACCTCAATGTTTTTAACAATCAATAATTCAGATGGCGTCATCACAATCGTCCACTACTTCTTCGTCACGCAAGCAACTGCTCTTCAACGACGGTCGTCTGACCCAAGTTAAGTTCTTCCGTTCCCGTTTTACATTTTCTTTCAATAACGGTCTAGAAAGGAGGGAGTAACGTTTACGTTGCTCCTTCTTGCGCGGTTTAAATTAGATGAATTCACCCACCATACATCTAGGGACGATACTATGTGCAGGGACGTTTAAAACTAAGTGCAGGGACGTTTCGAGCACCCTTAATATGATGTGTGTGAGGCGAAAATCGTCGGAAATGTTCTGACGCTCTTTTAGACCGGATGAGGGGTTTAGATAATTTTCGAGTAGAAACTGGTTTCTGAGTCTTTCTTTGTTTGAGGAATACGACGGCTGAAGGCTGACTGAATGGAAACGAGCACAAGGGACATCTTCCGATTTGGGCTCATCAAACGCCCGTTGTCCGTAACCGCCCTCTATCAATGGACACAGCTGCTGCAGACTACATAAGCTACACAAGTCGGCCGTGCTCCGATGAGACTCGCTTCGATCGATACGAGGAGACGGTAGGCATGCGAGGTACTGTAACAATGCGATGATTGTGTTAAATTCCGGCTTTCCAGTGTCTCATGGGCCCGCCTGCAGCCGACTGCAACGACTACACGAGTCGGCCCTACTTCGACGCAACTCACTTCGATCGATGGGAGGAGACTGTAGACATGCGAGGTACTGTAGCAATTCGATGATTGTATTTAAATACCGGCTTTCCAGCGTCTCATGGGCCCGCCTGCTGCGGACTGCATCGACTACACGAGTCGGCCCTACTTCGACGCAACTCACTTCGATCGATAGGAGGAAACGGTAGGCATGCGAGATACTGTAACAATGTAATGGTTGTATTAAATTTGGACTGAATCGAGTACATCTTTCCATATAATATCACATTGCATAGTTAATTATTTAATTAATTACCTCACTAATCGATATTTATTTCCAGAAGGGTTTCGGTCTCGGTTCTGGAATCTCCCTCTTCATCGCTACGAACATCTGCGAGACTATCGTGTGGAAGGCCGTCTCGCCTGCTACAATGAACAGTGACCGTGAAACCGAATTCGAGGGAGCAGTCATCGCCCTCTTCCACCTTCTAGCCACCAGATCCGACAAGGTGAGATACTTTCATCATTTTCTTTTTTTCTGCGATGACGTCATCGTACCGGTCTCAGTTTCCGTCTAAATTTAGGCTAACTTCAAAACTTACGTGATTTCATTCAGGCGTACTTTTCGTGTGGCCTTCTACAGACAGAACCTTCCCAGCCTCATGAATCTGATAGCCACCGTCCTCGTCTTCGCTGTCGTCATCTACTTATAGGTATTTAATTTATTTATATTTCAAAGTTTATAATTATATTTATCTGCAGAGCTTCCGTGTCGATCTCTCCATCAAGTCTGCTCGCTACCGTGGCCAGTACTCGTCTTACTCCATCAAGCTCTTCTACATCTCCAACATTCCAATCGTTCCCCAGTCTGCCCTTGTCTCTAACCTCTACGTCATTTCCCAGGTTGGTATTTACTAATTCTATTTTTTACCTTGCAATAATGATTGAAGTTAATAATGCAAAATAATTTAATTGACCTCTTTTTCGTTCCGGCGCTAGCTCAATATTGCGTCTATAATAATTTCCACAGCAATAGGGTTTCAAAATGATTGGTAACATCACCTATTTCCGGAAAATCTTAATTTGCGAATTAACAGTTAGAGAACAGAAATATGCGGAGCGATTTAATATTTTACGATGTTGTACTGCTCTCTAATCGAATTCTGCGTCGAAACTTTGCTCAAAACTCGTCAAAAAACGTATCTATTGCTTATCTAAAGAACCTATTGCATATTGCCCATTGCAAAGCCTATTGCACTTGTGGTGGTTAGGTTTCGGGTTATTTCCTTTATTTTTTGTCGATCGGTGGTATGCTTTTCTCTAATCTTTGTTCCAAAATGGCCTAAAAATGTGGTACGCATAGATTATTTCGGGAGGTGTATTTGACCCTTGCTAATTTTAATTATAAATCATTAATACCATACCTTCAGGTCTTCCCTCCCCTCGTCGGAGAAGCCAGAGTCGGAGGCTGCAGCCCCCACCCCTTCCCCCGAGAGATTCTGTTTTTTTATCGTGTTGTACTTCTTTCGCGTGTTATGATCGTGTGGGTTACGGATCTGAGTGAGTGGACTGTGCCGGGGCATATTTTTCCATGGGGAAGGGAGTGCTGGGGTATTGATTAGTCAATGTGAGACATTGGGTTACGGCTTTTTCAGTGGAAAACGTGTTTTCCATGGGTCAGACCGGTTTGCAGTATTGATCTGGCGTTTATCCGTCCGTCTCAGTACTGTATACTCAGTACTGTTTCAGCATGGGTATTGTATCTCGGTGTGGGAAACTGGATCGGACTTTGTGAGTGAAAATGGTGGTACTGTATTGATATCTCGGTGTGGGAAACTGGATCGGTCTTTGTGTGTGAAAATAGTGGTACTGTATTGATATCTCGGTGTGGGAAACTTGGTCAGTCTGTGGTTATAAAAATGAAAAAAATGAAAATGAAGTATCTGTGTGGCAAACTGTCTGATTTTTTTTTGGTTAAATGGGTGGTACTGTATTGATCAGTGCGAAGCCGGGGTTTGGCATGGCTCTTTGTGGTTCACGGTATATTCGTACGGGTCTGGACTACTGTATCGATATTCGTATGGGTTTATGGGAAACTGCATTCATCTATCCTTGTAGGTTACCGGGTTGTGTTTATCGTAACTAGGGTGGCGAAAGTGGCACATCGAGGCGCCGGTTTTACAACCTCGCTCGAGCTGACCTCGGGTCGTCGGGTACCCGAAAATTTCGAGCCGAAAACGAGCCGGCGTTTTTCTCAGCTCGGAATGGACCAAATGAGTTGCGGTTTTCACCATTCGAATCAGCACATCAGTGGCTGTCGAATGCACTATCATTTGAAAGAAATAATTGAATTTGAACAATTTTCCATTTGGGGCGCTAGAGGAAGGGAGAGGGAGGGGGGGGGAGGGAGAAGGGAAGCGCTTCCCATCTCTGCGCTCTCTTCTCTCCCCATGCTCTCTCGCCTATCCCCAACCACTTCCTCCCTCCCTCTCCCTCTCCATTCCTCTAGCGCCCCAAATATCGTGATATCGTGAAACAGGTGGGCTGGACTGTACCGATCGGTACGCGTGGCTTACAGTATCGATATGTGTGTGTGTGAAAATGGGATGTTGTATCGGTACCTGTGTATGGGAAACTGGGAACTTCTTCGGTTTTTGGCCCAGGCAACAACCGCTCCGAATGTGGAGGGGTGGTGAATGAGAATGGTAGGGAGGGAATACTCTGCGCGAAAAGTCTGGGCCAAAAATCGAAGAAGTGCCGGAAACTGTTTCGTTCTCTATGTGTGTGAAAATGGGGGGGGGGGTACTGCGTTTATCTGTCCGTCCCAAATACTGTACCAATCTTATGTATTTATCTTTCAGTGTGGGAAACTGTATCAGTCCTGGTGTGTGTGAAAATGGGGGATACTGCGTTTATCCGTCCGTCCCAGTTACTGTATCAATCATTCCGCGTTCCGCGTGGTACGCGTGGCGTGGTATCTCTGTGGAGGAAACTGGATCGGGCTTTGTGTGTGAAAATGGAGTACTGTAATGATCTCATTGTGTGGGAAACTGGATTGGACTGTATGTGTGGAAATAAGGGAACTGCATTTATCCGTCCGTCCCAGTTACTATAATATATTAAACATTTCGAGTGGTGTACTGTGTTGATCTCTCTGTGTGGAAAACTATCGGTCTGTGTGTGTGAAAATGGGGGTTCCAGATACCACTCTTCCCTGTGTGTGCCAATCTTCCCTGGGAGATTAAGTATGGCATACTGTATTGATCTCTCTGTGTGTGAAACTGGATTGGTCTGCATGTGTGAAAATGGGAGTACGGTTTTTATCCGTCCGTCCCAGTTACTATATTAAACTTTCCGAGTGGAGTACTGTGTTGATCTCTCTGTGTGGGAAACGAGTACTGTAATGATCTCATTGTTTGGGAAACTGGATTGGACTGTATGTAGAGTTCGTAATTCGGGGCGGGTCATTCGGTATCGCACCGGGTATCGCGATCGAAAAGTGAAGAATGAAAAGATCCGATACCTCGGCTAGGTATCGGATAGAAATCCGATACCTATGATCTTTTCACGCGCATTACTAGAAAACTACTGATCCAAATCGAATAATCTTTTGACTAGAGATGTACTCCTGGAAGATCTTTCGATTGAATTCAAAATAGTCCGAGAAAAAGTATGTTATTTTTTGGAGAACTGAAGAGCTAAGTGCTCAGAAAGAAAGTCAATTGTGTCTTCATGTACAATAACCGTCCTTATATCATTTTTACATGATTGGAGATTAATTAAGCCTGTTCTAGTGCGTATTTCGATTCCCTCAATTCTATCATTCAAGTCTGAAATAGCTCGTTACCAATCAAACAAGAAATGTGGATAAGCTAGAGTAAGCATTGAGATGGCTAGATCTTTTCCGGGCTGGAAATATCAGATTAACTCAAAAGTCGCGTCACTACTACTCGTTGAAAGACTAGCTTGTGCAAAAACGACAACTCATCTTTTCTCCGGTCTTGTTTTCTCATTATGCGGCACTTGCCGGGCGATTCTTTTTTTCAGTTGGAGCATTTTAGCTGAACAGTGTGACTGAACATGATAAAAGAGCTAGATCGTAAACTATATTTGAGAAAAAACGTTCCAAACCTCTGAATGAGACTTAGACTGTGAGACGAACGTGTCAAAAAGCTCGAGCAACCAGTCGATAGACGGGCGCGGGGTCGAAATGATGAGAATGACTCATCTCACGATGCAAATCGCGCGAGTATGAATCGAGAACGCGCGATTTCGAGCATACTTCGACTCTCAGGTATCGGGTCTTTTACGATTTTGACGAGCAGGTTTCGGATTTCTCTCCCTCTCATTCTTCATTCACGGGTACCCGAGGTTTCGGGTCGGGTTGTTTCTCGAACTCTAACTGTATGTGTGGAAATGGGGGTACTGCATTTATCCGTCCTACTCATTTACTGTATCAAACTTCCCGAAGGTAGTACTGTTTTGATCTCTCTGTGTGGGAAACTGTAGCGGTCTTTGTGTGAAAATGAGGGTACTGCGCTTATCAGTCCGTCCCAGATACCCAATCTTTCCTCGTGGGGTACTGTATTGATCGCATTGAGCGCTGTCTCTTCATTTGCTTCGCTCCCCTTACTATCAACTAACTAACCACTTCTTTTCTTTTGATTGTGCGGATTCATGTTTTTTCTATAATTATGACAACATAACCTTATAAGGGCCACGCGCATCGATAAGATTAGATGAGCTGATGAGGTTTCAGAATTATGGTACAAGACCACTGTTTAGCCGTTTCCTTTTATTTTAAATTTCATTAATCTATTGAATTATTTTAGCAGGATGACTCGAACTCGTCATAACAAGCAGAACTCCAAAGAGAATTAATGACGAGCATATTCATTATTTATTACGTCCATATTTGGCCGTGCAACTTCTCAGAACTTGGCCTGCTCCACTTTGCCAACGGCAGGGTCGAACGCGTATCCTGCTTGAGGAGGATAAGTCGTCGAGGCGGGATATGTGAGCACTTCCACAGGTGCTGCAGTGATGTAGGGAGGCGGGGTTTGCTGCTGGATGGTGGGGCTGGGATAGGTGGAGGGAGGCGGATAGGAGGAAGGAACGATGTGTACTTGAGAAGCGACGCCGATGGGATGGCAATGACTGAAAGAATGGAAGTGAATAGGGCTCTCAGGATGAAGAATGCGCATTCCACATGTTCTCTCAACGGTCAGAGAGCACGCGGAATGAAGAGACGAATTTTTCATCCTGGTGGCCTTCGTGTTGATTACATATCGAAGGGTTCTGCAGTCTTAAGTATTTCGAGAACGTTAAACGATCTCTATCGCTAGTATTCTCGACGCAGTATGAAAGTGTCAGAATGGGATCAAAAAGAAAATACACGACTAAGGAAGTGTTGAACACAGATGCCAAAATTGGCTCACATCAATCGCCGACTGATCAGTTTGTACGTCTGATAATGCGTGACGAACACCCAGACATTGAGAAGCATTGCGATGATGATGCTGATGGAGAGAGTGATTGAGAACACTGTGATATCTGAAATGATGAAAATATAAAATAATAATAATTAGTTTTATTAGAAAATCCTTTGACTGTCGAATAAAATATATTCAATGATAGATTTTTGGAATAAGGGAATGAGTGCACTCACACGAGTCGAGGTCATAATTCCACATGTCACGAATATAGTCCCTGAACCAGTCGAGGGAAAGCCACATCTGCCTGGAACACAATGAATATGGGAAAACCTGGACTTCATATTTTGTCTTTTCATTTTTGCATAAATAAAATCTCACTGAATATTCTGTCCCAGAGGCGAATTGTCATCGAAGCAGGACCAAATTGCGAAGCCGAGGTAGACGATAAGGAATATCTGGCCCAATATCTCAAATGATCTGATTAGAACGTGTGAAGTGCACGAGAAAATATTGAAAAATCAAGAAATGTAAAAAAAGGGAAACCTCGACTCACCGTGATGACCAAAATTGGAATCATGAGTCTCGGCTGTCTCCTCCTTACTGCTAAGAAGACCATGATTCCCGCAACCAACTCGACAATGAGAACGCAACTCTGGAATCGCATTTTTGCCCATATTTCTTACCAGTACATCGTATTGTTACTTCTCTATCGATAATCTCATAATTTGAACAATCAGAATGAAGATAGCCGTTAATCATTTCGCATACTTTTTTTTCAGATTCTTAGATTTTCAGATTGTTCTACTAATAATCAAAAAAATGACAACTCACACTAAACAGCCAGAGATACCACTCGGAGAGTGACCAGAAGTCACTGATTAGAGCAAAGAGTGCGGCGAAGATAGTGAAACCCGCCCAGATGCGGGAACCGACCTGAACGAAGAACATTTTCGTAAACCCACTGGCTTTCAGATCTTCGAATTCGTGGATAGTTTGCATGAATTCGTTAACAAACTCACGGTGACTGAGCAACAGCAGCAGCACCGGTAGCCCATCTTGAGCTTGGCTGTATCTGATACATGAGTCAATCGATGCACGATGTCACACACCACATGCGATGAAGGAGAAAAATAAACGAATTAAAATATTATCAACGCGTTTCGACAAATATAGAGATCAAAATGGTGCGATGTGAACTGAATAACCGTGATAAGAAATAAATTGTCCACTGGTTTCCATATTTTCCATCGTTTTCACGTCGATGATAAGCCGGATTGCTCTCTTTTCAGTCACTTAGTCACTCGAAAGGGACTGAACTGAGCTGTGAATGGTACTGATAAAACTATAGTCGCTCGATTATTCATCCCTTATTGGAGAATGAATGACGAACTACAGACGATGAGTGATCTATTTCGCAAAATATATTAATCATTCAGATGCGCCTTCTGTCCCATTCCTTCCGTTTTGAGTATTGCAATATATTGTTTTTTTATGTCTACGCAATTAGATATCACAGTTTTTATCAAAGGACTAGCGATATCGTTCAATTCATAGGGAAGAATGGTTACTCGAGACTGGCTAGTGTGTGTTTCTTCGGATGATTGTGATGAGATCGAGAGTACGGAAGAATACTGAAATTTAAATAAAATATTTCACGAAGGCAGACCCTTTTCAGTTCCACTGACAATTATAGCATCCTACCCAATAATTCGATAAGTCCTACCCAATAATTCGGGAAACCATCACTCACTTCAATTCGCACACTCTGTAATCTAAACAGTGAGAGAATACGACTAATGAAGAGACGGATTCTTCACCCTGACCCCCCCCCCTCCACCCTCTCTTCAATCAATCATCTCCTCACCCATCCTCCCTCTGCCTCAATACGAGATAGTTATCGATGTGGACCATGAGCACCCAGCAGCCAACTAAGAACCAGAAGAAGAAGAGGAACGCGGCTGTGATCGAGAGTTGATGCACGACTGAAACAATAACAATAATTTATAATTGAGTTCCAGATAATTAGTTTCATGAAAATATTGCAATTTTCAGTTCTAACCCATTCAGACCATTTTATTTCAAATTTTATTTTCGTAGACACTCTAATGATAAAACGATGGTTATCACACGTTCTTTTCTCATTTCGCTCACGTTTTAGTCCACCAAAGAGATGGTACGAAGTGAAGGCAACTCACATGATTCAATGCCTCCGCTGCCTTCAGAATCGATCTCGTCCTTGAACCATTTAGACCACAAGTATCGTTCCCTGAATAAATGTCGTTCAGTAATTGTATATCCACCCGTTCAATATGTCCTTTCTTCATTTGGCCGAATAATAATTTTCAGTAAAAAAATCATTCACTCTCCTCAAACCGTTCAATATTGTCCCCTTTTCCCTCGGATCAAATATCCTTGCAATCATTTCTGGGTATCTTTCTCTATTTCCCCTCCTCCGCAGGTCAACTTTTGATCTCGCTTCGAGATAACAATCACAATGAAAACGGCAGTAAACTGAGCCGCTGAAAACAATCGAAATTACCTAAAGTTATTTGCCAAGGGCGATTCATTGTTTGCAATGGCAACGATGGCGAATACGAAGGCAGTCGCGTCACCGACGAGAGCGAAACCCTGGAAAGAAAAGGAGTTGATAGATGGACTGTCCCTTTCAGTTTGCAATTCAGTGCTCTGAATGAAAAGTGAAGAGATATAAAACAATTTTCAGCAGCAATTTTCACATTTCCCACATTTTTCTTACACAATCTTCGAAGGCGTTGCAAATACTGTCCCTTTCCTCTATTCAAGGCGTTTGGACTAGAGAATTTTTCCCACGATGTCTCATCCCAACTTTGAATGGAGGGTATCGCTTTCATTGTTGCAAAGATTTCTGACGTACTTGCGCCATTCATCTTTGCTATGCGCGTACCAATTTAGCGGAGGCGTGAAACATGATACGCAATATGGCTTGGGTATTATACGCACGCATTATCGGTACATAACTGAAGAAATATGGAAATGGGTCGAAAATTGTGAGCTAACATAATTTCTGAGCACCTCAAAACATTCTAATAAGATAACAGATCATATACTGACCGTCGCAAGCACTTGCGGGATCATGAACACGGCATTTTGCTCTTCGACTGCATAGAAGACGAGGGCGCCAGCGATCACTTCCACGGTGAAGATTATTCCCTGGAAATATGCTATCTACTTATCGTTTGACAGTCTTTCCGAGGGTTTTCAATTCAATGTAATTGTTTATCACGTCAGGCTGAGGTACTCAAGTGCACTTGTTGTCTTTAAAAAATGAACGCCCGGAACAGCCTAGAAGCACTTCGTATCTAGTATATTTGTCGAGGCCAGTCGAACTCTACACGAACAATGCGTTTCAGCAAGGTTCGTGTCTAGTCTACACCTTTGAAGAGAGTGAACCGGACAATGAATACAAGGTAGACAATGAGTGCGTTTGCACACGCTGTCTGTCTGGACTTGAACGCTAAGATAGTCGAAGGTAATGCAAACCGAATGTAGTAGGTTCAATCGACTGTTTACACCTATCTAGATACTCTACTTCCTTGTTGAAAGAGCGCGCAAGACAGTCTCTCTCGCCGTTACCAAGGTTCCGAGCTGAGAGAAAAGAGCAGAGAGAAAACGCTCACATCGACAATCCAGTAGTAGAACGGTGCAAAGTTCCACGCTAGCGAGAGTAGATTTATAGTTGCCCAGACGATAGCCAAGCCTGCGAGCCATCGAGAACCAATCTGGAATTTAGTATTTTCACTTACTGAATCTGGAGCTGGTATAAGTGCAACGGGAGGTTCATAAAGATAGGGTCGAATAAGGAATCGAAGAATTTCTTTGAAAATAGCGTACCGACACGGGGCAGCAGCAACTCCGACCCGCACGAAACATCGTGAATGACGAGAAAAGGAAGACTAGGAAGAAGAAGGAGAAGGAAGACGACGAGGAGAGAGGTGAGTCAGAGAACAGTGCTACCGTCCCTCCTCCTCTTCTTCTTCTCCTCTCTGTCGACAGAACTCCTCCCTACCGTTTGGTTTTCGAACCAAGACTGTCTGGCCGTCTGTCTCTCTCATCTTGTGTGCACTCACTCGCTGTGCGTAACCGACGAGAGAGGCGTCTCTTCATTTCACACACTCTATGGCCACTCTGACTGCAAGAGAGCAGGTGAAATAAAGAGATACAAGAGCCTCCATCATTCATCAATGATGATTGGAAGAATGTGCACCGGAATGCTCTGGGGCTGTTTGTTTGCTTATTCGCGTAGGGCGTGGAACTCCGTTTGCCGATGACCAATGAAAATAGGTGATAAGACAAGAATTGCGTCAGAACGGCAGTGTTGTTCGCTGTCACAGCCCATTAGACCTCGTTAGCGTAACGAATATTTCCTTGCATTCTCTTGGCATTTCCTCAGATATTTGGAAGGTTCTTCTTCTCAGCGATAATGGACATGGGAACCCGGTTAGCGGAAGTTTTCTCTTTTCTGCTCAGAGGATAATCTCGCATAGCTCTGTGAAAATATCAGACGAAAGGAAAAGTAACGTTTTGAAGCGGAAACTGAGACAATATGTTTCGAAGGTGCGCAAACAATTGAATCAACTGCACACCTCGGGCCTCGGTCATCAATCCGGATAGCTCTGTAGCATAACGCCGAGCAAAGAGGGGGGGAAATGAAAGGGGAGAATTTTGAAACACCAATAGGTATGATTCATCTAGGTAATCTCCAACTGCAAAGGATCAGCGTTCACTGTTTATCACTCTCGGGAGGTCATAAATCCGGTATCATTTAAAATGTCATCCGATCCCGGTTCCGGAATCCGATATTGTGATGATACCCACCCCCTCTATATTTACTCTCGGCAACGGAACTAAGCACGAACTCTCTGTTGCTTTTGCTGGTCAGACAGCGCGAGTGATTGAGTAAGATGGAGAGAGTTCGTTTGCCTGTTCAACTCAAAATGCGCCGCGGCCAGGCTTCATCTTTCACTCGCTTTGTTTACTTTTCACACACACGTAGCTCTGGTGTCGAACTCTCCTTCCTCACTTGTTACTTGCTGACTGCCGGCTACAATGTGCACTGAAATCATCAGGGAAAATCATCTCAAATCATCTGATGAGCAACTAAAATCATCGTTGAGATCTTGCACTTTCTCTTTTCAAAAATGTTCAATACTTTGCGAACTTTATACACGTAACGAGCAGCATAATACAGGTGAGTTTTGCACAGGGTTTGAATCATTCCAAGGATAAATGGACAGATTGACTAGAAGGTTTCAGATGGATTTATTTCACGGAAGCCAATGGAACAAGGATGGCGGTTTGCTTTCTTCATCCCCTCACTAAAGTCAATGGCATAATGGGTGTTTAATCATTAATAGGGTGTTCCGATTAGTAGGGTAGATTATAGATGGACATGAAGGTAGCTTTCTCATTCAAGGAAGAGGCACCTTCAAGGAAGTCTAAGTGATAAGGATGATGGTTTTATCACAAGGTATTGGTTAAGAGGGGATTGGGGATGCACTTCTCATTCAAGGCAGTGGCACCTTCACGGGCACTTCATCTGCCGTCGTGGCTGATGCATTCGCGTACGAGGGAGGAACATCGTACGCCTGACCGGAGTAGGCGGGAGCCGGATTGGCGCTTGCGGCTGGAATACGTCAAGATATTGACCTTAAATAACCACTGGCCTAACTCTTCTCTTGATTTTAACGGATTCACATTAAAATCCGTTAAAATCAAGAGGTTCTTCAAGAAAGATGAGAGATTTGATCATGACGAATAGAGAAGTTATGCTTACCTGCGGCAGCAGCGTCATAGGCGGGCGCCGGATACGTCGGGTAGATGGGCACGGTGATGTTGTCGTTCCCGTGGTATTGGGCGGTCGGGTAGCTGAACAGGTTAAATGAACTCCCAATTCGGACTGTCTGGATGAAAAATCCGTTTCTTCATTGCTTCTACACTCTCATCGGTAAGCGCTAGCGGTATCAAGAAACGAATTTGTCATTCTGATAGCCCCATTCAAATGTTGCGAACACTTATACATTTATACATGAATTATCGACATCCCGGAATAGTAGGTAAATAATATTAGTGCCCGGAATAGTAGGCAAAGATCAATCTGCTCACCCCTCGCCGGCCTTGAGCGTGCGGAAGCAGTCGAAATGGACGATGAACACCCACACAGCGAGAATGATGAGGAAGAAGGATGAGAAGGCACCGTACTCTCCGACTGTTTTGGAATCTTAATGAGGGTAATTATAATTGGTATCCGGATTTCGGCCTTTGTTGAACTCAAACAAAAATATTAGGATGCTAGACTTCGATGTGATTCACGTATCACATTTGCAGCCAAATTCAAGACTGACTTTAGTTGAAGTTAAATCAAATTATCTATTCAAAAATATAGGAACACACAATCTGCGAGTGCCGCTGGCACTCCATCCGGGTTTATTAGTACTCCATCTTTGTCCGTGAGTCCATACGCCCAATTCAGCCATGATTGCCATGCCAAATCGTGATCGTAGAGATACCTACAATGCAATATCTGTCAAATGCCTTTAGCGCATAACTCAGATTCACTCCCTTCATTCATTTTTTTAGGGAACATAATGTCTCAATTCGGCAATTAAAATTTTCAAGTGTTAATTGTCAAATGTGCCGGATAACTCAATGCAACCAAAGTAGGAAACGAGTGGTATCTGTGATGCTTTACTATTGCACACGATGGACTCACTTCATATTCGCATTGATGGACGTCGACACGCCGAAGGACGTGAGAGTGCACACGATGAAGACGATGACGAGTGCGACGAGATTGATGATCTGGAAATTGGATTTAAATAATTTAAATTTGGTTAGGACGGTAAAAATAAGCATCCGTCACATCATTTCGAATGATTCTCGGATTCTTCATGCTGGCCCTACTGACAAGTCATTTTTTTCTTCACGGTTTGTGGTTATACTAGTCGGAAATAGAAAGGGCGAAGGAAAATGGTCCTAATTCACTGTGTATAATGATGATTTTTCACAGTTCTCATTCTGAACGTCTGATCTTGACGATCTCTCGATTTGTTGACTTTGTGGTGCTAACAATACGAGTCAAAAGCATCTCGGTATTTGAGAGATCATTGGAAGGTCACTGGCATCGTTGGTTGTTATCGTTCCTTTATTGGCTACGTGGGCATCATTCCATAACGTTAAAATGTCAATCACTCATATTATACATGTTTATTTTTAAATTTCAGGAGAAATAATTATATCAAATAAAAAATAAAAAAAACTCACCGCCACAAGCATCATCGGTGCCATCAACAGCGCGCGACGGACGCGAATCGCCTGTAATTTATTTTATTTATTTTAATAATTAAATTTAATTATTATATTCACCTGGAATACGAGCGCCGATGCGCAGACGCTCGCGAAGCAGTAGAGAATCTGAATTTATAGTATTATATTTGTGCACGATGATCTTCACCAAAAAGCGAACCCTAATATTGGATAAGATATCCCATACCTGTGCCAGGATAAGGAACCAGTTAGAGTAGTAGAAGAAGGAGGTGAAGATGGTGCACAGTGCAGTGATTGCATTCACTGTTGCGAGGATTTGAGAGCCGAGCTGAAATGAATTTGTTTTCCTTTTGTTTATTTCTCGCTGGTTATTCTTGATTCTTCATTGATTTTCATTATTAACGCTACGAGTGATGTGAGCTGGTAACTATAGCTCAGTGCCACGTTTCTCTTCAAGGCAACGCTTTCATCACTCGGCAGAAATGATCACAATATTGAAACTTTTAGTTGTGAAAGAACTGTGCCTTTTTTCAGCTCATTTCAGAGTGAGAGGAAAGTGAGGGAATAAATGAATTGTAAACAGTTTCTTTACTCACAGTGACGGAGCACCCGCAGCAGCATTTCTCCTTCACCATCAACGGCATTCTTGCTCCTACTTTCTTATGGCGGAACCCGCGTGCGAGAGCGGAGATCGTCCAGTTCTGTGGTGGTAAACGATAGTTATTGAATGGTGAAGTAAGGTAAGGTGAAAAATATTATCGAGACAAACACATGTATATTTGTGTTGAAATATTAGTTATTATTAAATGATGAATGGCGGTAACGTCAGGAATTCGGCCACAACGATATTGAATGATTGAAAGCGAAACATTTGGAAACACGAGAATAGGCGAATCGAAAAATTGAATAACGTATTGAAAACGGAGCACAATAGCAGAGAGTGAGCAACAACAGCTTATGCTAACTCCCTCTCGCGTCACGAGTAAATCGACGAGAGAGAGATCAATGTAATCTCTATTCCTCTTCAACGACTACTCACAAAATCGGAATAGATGTCCCACACAACGATAGGGATGATCGAAAGCGCATGTGAATTGAGCAAGCGGGAGATGAAGAAGATGACAACAGATCCGCAGCGATCGATTGATTTGATTTGAAACATCACTAAATATCAGTCAATAAAAAGGCAGTCATACGCAATGATTGAAAGAACATGCGAATTGAAGAGAGGAAGACGAGAAATCGATTCTAATTGAAACTTTTCGAAAAGGCTTTTCATTGCAACTAGAAAGGATCGATAAACGATCGTTCTCCAGATAATATAAAGTAGAATCAGTGCCGTCGTCGCAATCGATCGATTCTCTCTCTTGGGCGGGGTGAAATTGGCCGTCGAAGGTCGGCTGATCTGGCGCAAACATTGAAGAGAAGCGTCGAGAGGGAGTGAGCTCACTCTCTTATCAATTTTATGCGTGAGCTGAGTCACATTGAGAGGAGAGGTGGTGAAAAAACAACTTGTAAAGCTACGAAATGTAACCAAAAGTCGCCTAAAGCAGCCTTCATTAGTATTGTTTTATCATACAATTGGCAATGACTGAATTTGTTAAATCAAATGATTTTTTTGATTTGCTTCAAAATGTGGAATTTTCAGAAAGCACACTTGCTCACAGTGCTGAAATAGTCTGCTGTGTCACCTGACTCGCTCGTTATCAGTGCATTACTTGCAACGGGAGGAAGAGACGATTGACTCTCCTCATTGTGCATACTCCCTTATCATTTGGATGGTAAGCGAGTCAGTGAAGTCATGAGAGAGAGAGAGAGAGAGAGAGAGAGAGAGAGAGAGAATTACTGGCTGCCGTGTAGTTTATGGGCTGAATTGACGTCGTTGACCATTCGCAGGGCGAAGTCGAGAATAAACATTACCAGTGAAAATAGGCAACGGCTCTCATCTCTAAAACAATTCTTTATCGGCCAATTTTTGTTGTTTACTCTCCCCCTTCATACCCATTGGTATTAATTTGGTAGGGCGAGAATCAGAGAGAAGAAGGAAGGAAGAGGGATCAAGGAGAAGTATGGGAAGAAATAGGAAGTGGGCAGGGAGGGAAGTTCTCGCCCCCTCTGGCATAGAGAGAGAGAGAATTGGCAAGGGAAGGGATGCGCGAGTGCGAGGGTTGAGCATGTGCTTGTGAGAAGGGACTGTTAGAGGAAGCGAATACTAATATCCCGAACCTGCAACCCATGCAACCCGCAAGCGCACCACGAGAGATAGGCGCATTCCTATCCCTCTCTCACAAGAACCACCATGGCGCAATCGGTAGTGGCCTCCGCTAGCGGGGGCTACTTTTTCAGACTTGCCCGGTTCGATTCCAGGGAGTTTATGCAAAATTCGCACTATCTCATTTTGCCCGTAGAAAAAATTTGCACCTTAGATGCACGGGAAGTGATGATTTTCCAGCTTTTGCCGTTTTTCCATTTTGGACATCGGATTGAGTTCTCCCACTGGGAGAAAACCTGGACCTGAAGACCTGTCGGAAAATTTGCCGACAGGTTGAGATTGAGTTCTCCCACTGGGAGAAAACCTGGACCTGAAGACCTGTCGGAAAATTTGCCGACAGGTTGAGATTGAGTTCTCCCACTGGGAGAAAACCTGGACCTGAAGACCTGTCGGAAAATTTGCCGACAGGTTGAGATTGAGTTCTCCCACTGGGAGAAAACCTGGACCTGAAGACCTGTCGGAAAATTTGCCGACAGGTGGACGATGTCCATTTTGGACATCGGATTGAGTTCTCCCACTGGGAGAAAACCTGGACCTGAAGACCTGTCGGAAAATTTGCCGACAGGTTGAGATTGAGTTCTCCCACTGGGAGAAAACCTGGACCTGAAGACCTGTCGGAAAATTTGCCGACAGGTGGACGATGTCCATTTTGGACATCGGATTGAGTTCTCCCACTGGTTCATTCTGAGTTAGTCGCCCCATTCCGACTGGTTGGTTCGCCGATCTCTCCGTCTCCGCCCAACACGGAATTGGCCAACCGTGGGCGTACGGCCAACCATGGTTCTACCATTCTTCTTGGCGACCATGAACGTCCTCTCCCTTGCTACGGACGGGAGACTGACGCTATTCGATCAAGCTGTCATGAAGATAAAAGCTGATGTCGTCGGAGTATGTGAAGTGAGAAGAAAGGAGGAAGGAGCAATTGATCTGGCGAGCTCATCTGGAACGATCTACCACACGGGACGCTACGACAACCGATCTGCTGGCTGCGGGTTCTTCGTGAGTCGGAGGATGAAGCCGAAAGTGGTGAGGTTCTTGACGATTTCGCCCCGCATCGCTGTTTTGGATTGCCGCCTTCCGAACAATATCCTTCTCCGTCTCGTACAATGCTATGCACCCTGCTCAAACCATAGTGATCATGAGTACGATTCATTCCTTAGCGAGCTCGAAACGGTATTTCGTCAAGTAGTGCCAGGACAACGGAAATTTCGCAAAGTTTACAGAGTTATCATGGGCGACCTTAATGCACGAGTAGGGAAAGCGCAACCAGGGGATACTGCAATCGGGAAATTTGGATTTGGGGATAGAAATGATAGAGGGGAAAAGGTATTAACTCTATGTGAGACTTTGCGCCTTCGCATAGGTAACACTATGTTTCAAAAGCAGGTTAGCCATTGACACACATGGGTTTCACCTACTGGGACCACAACAACCCGTATCGATTACATTCTCTACCCTCGGGACTTCCCTGCTCTTGATGTAGATGTAGTTAATCGGATAGACTTCATTTCTGATCATAGAATGGTCAGGGCCTCATTCAGCGTAGAAGGGAGACCGCTCGGTCACCTCGGAGGAGGGAAAAATGAGGTGGTACTAGACAGGGACCTTTTCAAAGAGAACCTTGTACGAGCCATGGAGGGTATTCCTGTGGGATGTGACTATGATAAGCTGGTTTCCTCTATACAAGGGGCTGCAACCCTCTCCTCGGTACCTGCACCCTGTGTCCCTCGATTTTCCCTTAGAACCAAACAACTCTTTGCCGAAAGATCAAAGATCAAATCCACTGTTCAGGGGAGAGACCGGGTCCAATGGGTATCCATTAACAAGGCACTGAGGGGAAGCCTCCAGCAAGATGCTATAGATCGCATGACTAGAATGGTGGAAAGGGCAGTAGCAGAGGGAAGAAACTACAGTAAGGCGATAGGAAGTCAGAGTGTTGGGAAAGAGCGAATTGTGAAAATGCAAGGTAAAAAGGGGATAGCCACTACCCAATCTGACCTGGAAGGAGTTTTTAGAGAATACTACAACAACCTCTACAAAGGGGACGGCGGGAGAAACTACACAGTGCGAGAGGCAGCAGAGGAATCCATTCCCATTGGGAGAGACGAAGTAGAGAGTGTTCTGAGGGCCTTCACACAAAAAATATCCGCTAATATTAGCGGATATGAATAGCGGATATATCCGCTGAATGTTCACAAGCGGATATATCCGCTAATATTTTAGCGGATTCAATCCGCTATTCTCAAATCCGCTAATATTTGCGGATTCATTCCGCAATTTTCGCTCTCACTCGGAGCGGCGAACAATGGTCAAATCCGAAATATTTAGCGGATTCAATCCGCAATTCCGATTCGAGAGAGAAGGGTATTTACATATTTGACCCAGCAAATTGAATCTTTCGTTATCGAATTTTCAAATGTGTTATGCAAACTATATCAAATGAATGACTTTATTTCA
>LS487908.1:13934-26557 GCA_900490705.1 Pristionchus arcanus
TTTGCTTGGATCCAAGTTGGGTACGCACACCAGAGTATCGGTGAGAACCATGTATCATGAAAAAGGTACGACGCTAGAGAGCCTAACCATAGATAGGCAAAGAGTATTGCTTTCTCACACTAATTCGAGATAGAATTGACAGGCCGAATCTTTCAATTTTGCTAGTTCTCTCAAAATCTATGCCATTTGAAGTGGAAAAGTATATGGACAAAGACTCTTTGCTTTCTCACGCTAACTCCTCAGCCGCACAAAGAAACTGAGCATTGCATTGCAATGAATGAAGGGGGTTTAGAACTGGGAAATGGTTAGACTCTCTGGCTTCGCGCATTCTCTTGCAGCACTAGTGAGTGCAGTAGCAAGTTGCGATGGGAAGAGATAGCACAAAGAAGTTTCGCGAGATGGGTTGAAGATGGATGGCTTGTAGAGTTCGAAATACGGGTAATCATCTCTTCATTTTTCACACTCTCTCTCGGTCAGAGCGGCGAGAGAGTATGTGAAATGAAGAGACGATTACCCGTATTTCGAACTCTAATGGCTAATTTATTCAAAATACGTGCCAGCCATACAGATTCTCGAGAATATGAATACGGTAGAGCCGTATTTTACTTGAGAATAGAGGTAACGGCTCTCATTTTTCACCCATTAATATTTCACCGGCCAATTTTTGTATTCGTCTACTTATCGGGGTAAACGTGAATTCGCGAAAAGGAAAAAAGGTAGAAAAGGTAGAAAAGGCCGTTTGTTCGGTAATGGGAGCGATGTACGATACTATGCGAATTGTTCTTTTTTGCAGTACAAGGCGACGACGAATCGAGTAAGATTATCTGCGCGGCACTTTGTGATAAGTGTGAAACACAATCAAAGCGAAATTATTTGCTCTGGATCCGAGCTTTGGACCATGCGCCAAATCTCTCTTGATATTTAGGCAAATCGATAGGCATAAGGATAACTTTCTGGTAAGATAAAACCGCTAAATTCACTAATAGTATTTTTTTCCACCGTTCTCTTTACAGGACTGAATACGAATCACGAAGTGGAGCATCGAAAAACGCACAAGAAAAAGGAAACAATACTACTAACGAGAGTCGAGGCCACCCCTCGATCTCAAATTGCCCCAGAGCATGCTCTGCCAGCTGCCTGCACTCGCCATTGATTGCCCAGGCGGAGGTCCAATTAATTATTTGGTCTCTCGCTCTCTCAATTTCGCACACTCTCTCACCCTGTCTGTCCTGAGAAGGAGTTTCCATGGAGTTTGCAATTCCTCACTTGATCGTTAATCAGATGGGCTTCCTTCTTTCAAGAGGTTGACAAAGGCTATCTCACCTAATCGGTAGAGATATTGTTTCAAAATAATACTAAGGAGTAGAGTTAGAAATCCGGGTAATTGTCTCTTTATTCCTCGTACTCTCTCACCGGTCAGAGAGGCGAGAGAGTGCGTGAAATGAAGAGACGATTACTCGTATTTCGAACTCTACTAACGAGGGACAAGTATCAATAAAGAGAGCAGACCCAGGTCAGCGGGAGAGGAGACCAACAGACCACCCATCGCAAAGCGTAAACTGAGAAGAGGGGAATGAGTGGGGTATCGCGTATTGGCAGAGACCCCTGCGCTCTTTTCACCCCTTCCGTCTCTCTTACCCACTTTCTTACTCGCCTGCAAGATGCAAACAACACAGAGTTCGCACAACAACTAGGGGAGGAAGGGGAAGAGGGAAAGTCGTTTGGAACTTGAGTATCGAGCAAGGTTTTCATCTCTTCATTTTGCCTTATCTTTCTTCAGTCATACAGACAAGAATTGTTACATGAGACAGGGTGACGGTTATCACGCTCACCTCATTCATTGTCACATGGCGTCCTAGGGAGGGTTGATACTAGTGACGACAATGCGCTCTCCTCATTTTGCATGATCTCTCGTCTGTCTGACTTGCGAGAGAGTATGTAAAATAAGGAGAGGCCGAGTCATCATCACTAGAGGATACTCAAACCAAATGAAGACACGAATTCTAATCATGTTAACGAGCTGTACTACTGGGAGACACTTCTGTGCGATCCCAGAGATAATCACTACTCACTACTACGACTGTTAGGAGGAAGATTTGGTCATTCCACGCGCCACTCTGGTCATCGAGAGAGAGAGAGAGAGTATGGGGAATGAAGAGACGGATTCTTCATCCTCATAGCTCTAGTAGATAATCACTACTCTCTCCTCCCCCTGTCCCCGTTTGTCAATAGGAGTGCCCATTAGACCTCGAGAAATGATACCACCGTCTCTTCATTTCACACACTCTCTCGCTCCTCTGACCGGTGAGAGAGTGTGAGGAAAGAAGAGACGGTGACCCGTATTTCGAACTCTAGTGCCCATTCGGCGTCTCGTTTCCTAGGCGAAGAGGCGACGAGGATAGGAGGCGGAAGATAGAGGGAGGGAGGAAGAGGCACAAACATCATGGGGGTTTGCAAGGGATATGGCTCACTCTCGCCGGAAGTTACCATCCAATGGACTGTAGTGATGGCAATTCAATACCCAATACTAAGAGGCAATACCAATTAATAGGGTAATTGGTATTGGGTTGACCAACTTGACTTTTATTCCTCATTTTCCGATGGAGAGAGCGCCCGCATAGTCAATTATAATAATTGGATATTGGAATTGGTTGGACATCCCTAATGGACATTTGTGGGAATTGGTGTGATGACCATGTGTGGGATTCATTAAACATCTACACAATCCGTCTATTTAGCACAGCCCGTGCAACATTGTAGCCTTGTCCAATTACCGGGCGCGAGGGAAGAGTTTATCGAGAAATTCTAGCGTGTTTCAATAGTAAAAAAACACGCAGGTCAATAGTAAGAAACACTTCTTACCGCTTCATGGTTTTATTTATTTCGTTGTAAAACGAAGCGATTGGTTCCTTGATGCGATTCAGGTCTCTTATCATGAAAAATATGGTATTGTTGCCAAACAGTTTCCGATAGCAGTTGCTTTGAACTCGATTTTTGGATGAAATTTGGAAAGCGTGAACTAGGAGCTGAATAATGAACTCGATATTCCCAAACCTTTCCCCTTTATCAAAATATGGTTCCCCATTTCGCTCGTTTCACTTTCGCATGGGTATGAAAATCGTAAGCGAGAGAACGTTGCTGCATATTATTCAACATAATTGTCCGTTCTGATCCCTTCCGGCGTATCATCGGTTCGGTTTGATTAGACAGCCAGAGAGTCACCTTTGACTAGGCTAGTGTTTGCTCTTCATCACGAGGTTTGATAAGGGCAACTCTCCGGAGAGGAGGTGTTATCACAGCCACAATACTTGAAAGGTCACCCTAGTACTTCATTGGGACGTTCACGTAACAACCACTCTTATACGAGTCGATTTATCAAGAACAACTGGAGAACACCTTTGAAATAATGACGAGTAATGAGGCAATGATGCTCGATCGACAAGAAAAAATCAGCGACGACTCCTCTTTTGCTGCACGGCTGCAGCTGCGTCGGCGTTGTCGTCTGAAAATGATAATTCTATGATTTGTTTATGGCTCTCCTCGATTTTCATACCACTCTTCTCATCTAACAATAAGAGTCGATCCTCAGATTTGCGACGAGTGAAATCAATGCTGCTGATCGCAGAAATATCTTCAAAATCGATTAGTGAATTAATCAGGAACGTGAAAAGTAGCCCACCAAGTGAACGTAGACGGGGATATGCATCTGTCGAACTGATCAAGAATTTTTTTTGACTCAATGTAAGTAATCTTATCTAGACAGAATGGAAGCATGTTGTCATCATCATTATCAATTCCCTCGCGAATTGAAGTAGCTCGAAATGATTACAAACAACATTTATGAATCTTACTTTTCATATTCATTAGTACCAATCACTTCTTCCAATTGAGAAATTGGAATGACGTAAACTGGAATTCACTAAATAAAAAATCCATACAAAATATCAAGATCCACTCAATATTGTAATTCGATAGCCAAACAAGATTGCACATTCCATAAAAACCGATCCTTCCAACTCGTCATACACATCTCAAATGAGGATTATTCCCATAGTTGCGCTATGCATCGTCTCAGTCGCTTCCATTATTCGACCTCAACGGGAATCGCATGACTCGGTACCAATTTGAGTTTTTGAAATTTCCACCAAGAAGATTTCAATATTTTCCAGACTGAGATCAAAGCAATGGTCATGGATGCTCAGGAGGAGGTCGATGCAATTAGCACGACGCCGGAGATCTTGACGTACATTTCTTAATTTATCTTTTTTTTTCTTGGGATCAGCTTATTTTTCCAGCCCTGAACAGGCGTTGGCTCGATGCAGAACCGCGTAAGAGCAAACTTTCGATTCAAAACTAAGAATTTGTTAGCAAGATTTCTCCATTTCACACACTCTCACCTGAGTGGCGAGAAAGCTTGAGTTTTTTTTGTCCATCATTCTCTATTCAAAAACTAATCACACATTGCTCAGCTGCCAAGGAATGCACGGGTCAGCCACTCATACCAAGTCAAGCTGCAAAGAAGATTGTGAATATCAGTTCGCTGTCGATTTATCAGAGCAGAATGATACTGTTTGAATAAATATAATTTGCTCTGTCTGCATGTTTCTTTCCAAAAATAGCGATTTAGCAAGTAATCAGTATGCCCATTGGCGATCTTTTCCCCGCCCTTCTACTAAAGGACGCATAACGTGCTTGGTATTGCAAATAAACAATTACAAATATGTTATTTGCATTTTGTGACGATTCTTCAAAGTTATAAAATGTTACCGGTCTCACGCAAACGGAAAATCAATAAGAGAACGAGTAATCATGAGGTGAGATTTTCTTTTTCGACATAAATTCATTTTCGATCGTTCAGGATTGCTTCTCTCAACTTGCAAATGACTGTCTCTTGGACATCTTCTCACGACTTGCCCAGTGAGAATTTTTGGGATTCTTTTTTTTTTGAAAACGAACTTTCATCATATTTTTTCCGGAAAGACCTGTTGCAAATTCTTTTTTGTTTTTATTTTCTATCTTCCTTTTGTTCTTAGAACCCTTGTGATCGATAATATTGGCAACGCCGGAAGCAAGTGCCCATATTATCGAGATGACATGTACTACCTTATTTTTACCTTTTCAGCGATGACCTGGACGAGATTGCTGTGCAAAGCGCTAGACTCTCCCGGCTAACACTCGCTTCGCGCCCTAACGCACGCAAAATCGAGGCTGCTAAGCTCAGCGTACTTTCGGGATGTGATCTTTACTCGTTAGCCGGTAAATATTTTGCAGCCGAATCGCAACACTTTAATGGATTTCAGGAACCGAGCATACGGAGAAGTACCACTTTGAAATTAAATATAAACGCAAGAAATTTAACCTTCTAATGACGAACAATCGCGATGGTTTGTCAGAGACAGCAAGCCCGAACATTTATGTGAATTTGATTTTATACTTTTTTTATTGAATTAAAAAATTCAGCCTCTGTGTCAAGCACTAGATTCGGTCCTGCAACGACACAATAATGCGGTACCTAATCGAGCAGCAAACGTGCTCAACAGATTCACTTTCAAGAGCTGGGAATTTGCAGGCGTACGCGCTTTTTTAATATAATTAATATATTCATAAGTATTATTCATTATAATTATTTAGTATAGTATTCAGAATACTATGGACGAACGTGTTATTGCATACCTCGCGAAGCAAAAATCAACGTCATCGGTACCTAGTCTTTATCTGCATGACTGCAAATGTGACTCGAATTTTTAAAAATCTTGTTTTAAAAATAGTTTGAAATTATTAAATTTCTTCAGATTTGTCTCGTTGATTCACTCAACAATGCCCACTACTTTGCGTCTCGAAGATGCTCTGAAGGATTCTTCAGTCGACACAAACGAAGGCATAATCCGTTAACTATTGGTGCGTTTGTTTTTAAAATTTTTGTTACATTTAGCAAACATACTAATCGAACTGGTTCAGAAACGACTGCGTCTCCAGAAGGACGGCCGGTGGATATTTTCCACCAATATTGTACTTTCACGAGCGGACATTGAATCTGCAACAGGCGATGATCTGAAGGTGACCGAGAGGATTTTATTTTTTTGAATTTCGCCTCGCCGCTCGTCATAATGCATTTCAGTACTCCTTACTTTCTGACACGCATTGTGTACGGTTTGCGAATTCAATTCATGTAGTCTCAATCAGAACGAATGGAAGATTTTGTGTAGCAACCTATAGTACTTTTGGAAATTAATACAACATCAATCGATTAATTTAAAATAATATGATAAAGGTTAATTAAGTTATCGTATCTATTACGAATTTGACGGGTCATGGCAAATCGCAAACTTTAGAAAGTCTTCTGACTTATTCTTGAGAGCATGTTTGTTGTTGGCGTTAATCTGATTTTAAAAATATATATAGTGGAAGCCATAATTTTGCTGCGACACGTATTCAGTCAGTCTAGCGCTGAGCTTCTACTTTTTCGTCACTCGTAACTACCAGTTACAAGTACATCTCGGTCGATGTGACAACCCCCAATTTATCAAAGCGCATTGCTATCACATTTGATATTCTCACGTGTGCCAACTGTATTCTGTAATGACAAAGAATTTTATCCCCCACAATCTGCGTCAATTAGGCTATTCTGAGTCCGCCTAGCAGATTTTCGATTTATTCGTGCCTGTTATAGTTACGTCTAACCTCGTTTCTTATTGCCACCTGTCAGTTTAATGCGTATATCGGGCGATAATTAACTAGGATTATCCGTATTTTCGAAATACAATTACGAGAACAATTCACTCCCACACTTCATTCATCACCTCATTCATTCATCGCACTTCACGTGTTGATTCCATTACGAATCAGGTGAAATGAGATCTCGCTCGAATTAAACGATTTCTTTCGAACTGTTCATTCTAACTGCTGACTACTGCACCTGTTCGACTTTATACTTTATAATTTTAGGGGCATGACAAAAGCGCAAACGACAAAAGCGCAAAAAGTTGCGCAAATCGTAAAAACTAGCGTTACGATTGTCTCTCAAATACCTGATTAGAATCACAATTCCATGGGGAATCGAATGGACTCGGTCACGGGTCAGAAACTCGCCTGGGAAAGATTTGTGAACAAATTTCAAAATCAAGTTAGAAACCTGAAACCATCTGGAATCGATAGCTAACTGTTAGAGCATCTTGCGGAAAAAAGTTCAGCGCACTATTATTATCTGGAGAGGAGCCGTTTGAATTTGCGCTTTTGTCGTTGCGGTTTTGTCATGCCCCCATAAAGTTGTCAATTTCCAATGCTTTTGCATCTGATGAGTATCTATTCTTTTTTCAGTTTCCCGCGAATAGTGTAAATTTCCTCCAAGTGTGTTTGTTGAAAATTTTTCTCTAGATACTGGAAAAAACTGCACCTAAAAACGCGACAAAATTCTTTTCATTTCTCTAAGCATTTCATGCTTCAATTTGAACATAATCAAGTGTTTCTCAAATGCATTGAACTTTTATTTAGCCACGTCTACATGAACCCATTTCTGCTCATGACTAGCGATTGTTATGCATTGTTTCCAGTCTACTATGTTCTATTTTTAGCGCTACCAGTAATCTCTGGTGCAAGACTATTCCTTGTATCTCCAATGGAATAGGGAACTATGATCTCTAATGTCTCTAATGAATCGCTAATAAAATTCTAACTGGAGGAAATGACAAGAGTAACCAGTTGGCAGGTTTTCAGGCAGTTTTATCGCCGATATTGTTCTCAGCTAACGTAGTCGTGTTATTCTCAATCTAGTGACCCGATATCGCTAGTTCATTAATTTTTGATGAAAATTTGATACAATCGTACCAACGTAATTTGAGAAAGAAGTTCTCAGTACCGAGATAAACCTCTAACTACGCTATACTCTAACTTTTGTCCTAACAATCTACCCTCTTACTCCGTGCTTTCCGCGAAACCAATCTTTCTCGTGTATTGTCACAGTCTACTCGCCAAGGAGTTCAACTAATTAAGTGGTCATATTCACAGGTGATATATACGATATATTAGATCCGGCGGGGAATTTTTCTATTCATTATTCTATCGCTATGAACACCTCGCTACGCTACGGTTGGAATGCCGACTTGATGCATATGGACTACTTTTTCGGGTAGGTTGTTTGTTTCTTTACATTTTTGTAAATATTGGTGTTATGGTGGCTATCCCGCCTTACGAGAATAATGCCCAACACCTTTTCTTTTAACTTTATTGTTTATCGAATCAGCCTGCTTCATCGTCCTATCACGCCTGTCACGAGAGAATCGAGCTAGAATGGCAATTCTTGGGAATGGAGCGAAAATCATAAAATGAGTTAACATTAGTTTTGGACACCTCTATGCATGTCCTAGCGTCCCCCAAACTCTCATTGTGCAGAAATCATTTTGGAGCTCCCTGCACCGGGTCGGTATCCTGGATCCCCAACTTTGAGCGTTAATATCTCGGTTCTGGAGCATTTTAGAGAAAAATTATTCTAAAGGCGACCCCATCCAATTTTCAGAGCTCAATCGATCTGTGCAGGTTAGAAGTCCTGAAAATGCTTCTGTGCGGTGCTACATTCAAAGATATATTGTTCAAAATTTTAGGTAAAGTGCGACCTGATTTTTGGATATAGTATGTATTTCGCCGAGATCTATCGAATGAGCACTTTACGCAAAAATAGAATTGGTGCGGAGGTACACTTCACCCCTTTGAAAGATTTTTAATCATTTGAAATATTTTTTCAACAACAAATTTCATTTGACACCGCTCACTTCACTGCGTTCGGTGAGGAATGAACGACGAATTCTCTATTTCACTGTTGAAAAAATACTTTAAATGATTAAAAATCTTTCAAAGGGGTGAAGTGTACCTCCGCACCAATTCTATTTTTGCGTAAAGTGCTCATTCGATAGATCTCGGCGAAATACATACTATATCCAAAAATCAGGTCGCACTTTACCTAAAATTTTGAACAATATATCTTTGAATGTAGCACCGCACAGAAGCATTTTCAGGACTTCTAACCTGCACAGATCGATTGAGCTCTGAAAATTAGATGGGGTCGCCTTTAGAATAATTTTTGTCTAAAAAGCTCCGGAACCGAGATATTAACGCTCAAAGTTGGGGATCCAGGATACCGACCCTGTGCAGGGACCTCCAAAATGATTTCTGCACAATCTGACTTTGGGGGACACTAGGACATGCCTAGAGGTGTCCAAAACTAATGTTAACTCATTTTATGATTTTCGCTCCATTCCCGAGAATTGCCATTCTAGCTCGATTCTCTCGTGACAGGCGTGATATTTGCCTCATCATTATTACCAATATTCATTCCACCGTTTCCGTATGCGACTTGATTTTGACCTTTAAAAAATCTTATGCTCAAACTTCATTGCACAGAACCATTTACCGTTCTGGGGAAAGTTGTACAGGCCTCCATTTGTCTGCTGAGTTACGGTCTGCTGCAGATTATTGTAGAGATTAGGCGAGCTCTGTCCCACATTCGGCATTGCGTTTCCATTCGACATTCCGTTTGTGTTCGGTGAACTCTGTCCAGCGGCAACCTAATCATTATTGTTTTTTTGCGATTTGGAAAGAACATTCACCTGCGGCTGGATATTCGGAGTGTACCCGCTTGAGGCGCTGATAGCGTTCGACTGTAGAGCTACATCGTAAAGATGTACCCGATCTACCCTTGGCCAGGGTTAGGACACGATCATATTATAATTATCGCATATGTAATTATTAGTCTAGACAGAATAGGTCTTGTTATTGTGTACAACAAATACGATATTTCGATGAGGACTAACTAAAGTGCTCCCGAGAATCCTCTCCTCGATAAGTCATGCATGTTTCTTTCAGATTCTACTGTGACGGTCTGATCTGCCGACTCATTCCGGACGTCCAGAGCTGGGTAGTGATGGTACGTTCTCTGGATCCATGGGCATTTCGGCCGACTGAATCCCATATTTCGAACTCTAATCTCCAACACCATTCAATTAGCGGTCTTGGACTTATTACAATATACATCTTTAGGGGTGGGATAGTTCGAAAATGAGTCTTTTTTCAGCTCCTCTCAGCCTGTGCCATCATTTCCGTTGTACCGTGCTTCGAGTATCTAACGTTTCGAGTGTACAGCAATGTGGTGTCGGTAGCGGACGCGCGATTCTACGTCGGGCAGAGGTATTCGAGTTTTGGAAGTTCTTGATTTTGGCCCAAGCAACAAGAAACAGCTTCAAATGTGGAGAAGGTGGGGAATCAGAATTGTAGGGAGGGAATACTCTGCGAAAAAAGGCTGGGTAAAAAATCGAAGAAGTGCACGATTTTTAGTACCTAGCTTGCATTCCCTTCCATTCCTCTCATTAGTGACGTAATGGGGCTGAGCCAGGAACTGATGTAGAAGCACCTAGACCATATTGACAAACAATTCCCGATTTAGGTCTCAAACCATCATTTTGATATTCTCCATTGCGATACTTGGTGCTAATGCGGTCGCGTTCGGCATTCTTGGAGGGGAACCCGACTATGTCAGGGAAATTTATGAGGTAAGCAATTGTTGATGTCAATCGCTTCTTGTTCAGTAATGAGCTAACGCATAACGCGAGTGCCTTGAACAACGAAATAGCTTTCCATTACTGTTTCGGCAGGTGCTAGAAACTACGTATGTTGTGAACAACCATACGTAATGTAACAATAATTACAGACGCCTGAGATCTCGACTCTACTACGAAAGAGGGGCGGAAGGGTAGTAATTTTCGGACGCCCTGGAGATCCGGGAAACTTCATTTACGGTAAGTTCGATGATGAAAGACGTAATTTGGAAAAGTACTATGCTCTATGAGTCTTTCAAGGAATGTCGAGTAGAAAATCTGATTGAAAGCGATAGTGTTTCCGCACAAAGAAAAAGGATAATTGTAATTCAGAAATCTATCTGATCTTCATCTCAGTCCTTCTCGTGCTGCCCGTGATTTGCATTATGATGATGTATGCGAGGAGGGTCATCCGGAAGAGGGAGGTAGCCATCCATGAAATACTCTTTCACGAAACCAGGACATGAGGTGCTATAGCTAAAGGAAGATTTTTTAGCACTTGGTCTCTTCACGCACACACAAAGTCGAGGACCGACTGGCTAAAGTCTTCTTTATCCAGGTCAGCGACTATACCATCTTGGAGGAAAGGTCTGACTCTCTCAATTCCCCATGCTATCTCGTTTCTCTGATCGTCGATAGAGCATTGCGAAATGCGAGGGTCAGATGATCAGCAAAAGCGATGAAAGAGAAAAACAAAGCTAATTTCAGATAGTCTCCGTAATCATTTTCTACTGTATTCCTATCGTCTGTCTACTCGGTCTGATGATTATTGACACTACAACCTGGCCGGCCTGGCTACTGGCAATAATAAGGCCAATGCTTATGGTGAGGGCATTCAAATTCCCTCTTCAGAGCACACATATCACCTGCCCCAGCAGACTTTCTATGAAAATCTCTGATTCAAGTCCAGATTAGATACTATAGTTTTCATTTCTGCACAGCTCTCTTGCAAGCAAGAAATCAGGGGCGAAGATCTCAGAAAGAGGAAATGAAACGTTTGATATCGACGCGGGGATGACTAGCCCTACTTACGAGAAAAAATCTTAACCACTACGTTATATCTATATTTCCAGTTGCTCCTCACCCTGAAGAGCACCGTGCAGTCAATGATCTTCCTTCTGAAGAACCCGACATACACTAAGGTAATAAAGAAAAAAAAATTGAGCCACTGTATCTCCATTTCGAGATAGTGTACAAAATGAAGAGACGGCAGCTCATATTTCGCTAACTACAACCATAATTCAAATCTAAAGTGAATAATTATCATCCAGAGGGTCTTCCAGCAAGCCTTCGACGTCGTTCTTCGCAAGGAGAGGAAAGAACCTGAACTGTCTAGTGTCCGGACAAGGCCGAGTGCCTCGACTGCACGAATATGATTGTTTATTTCGATAGAGTCCCTAGTTAAAAATCCCAAAACATGTTCACTTTTCTAAGTTATTGTACTGGGTCACAATTGTATTCGTTGTTTACGTTTCTTCTATGAAGAGTGCAAAGCAAGAATGCCTTCAATTGTCATGTACGTAAAGCAATCCTCCCACTAACATTCCTCATTACTTTCCAATCTAGCTGCCATAATATACAAAAACAGTGACGATGGAATGCATTTTTTTGCTGAAGAGACGCCGTTTGACACGGAATAATTGAATATGATTAATCCTCGAATCGTGGCGAATTGATGATACAGAAGCCCTCACCTGAAATAATTATTCTTCTAATGATGCATCGGTACTAGTCATGACAAATCGGCCTCATCTTGCATAATCACTGACAAGACAGACAAGAGCGTATGCAAATCGAGGAGAGTGGCGCGCCGATTTGTAATCACTAATCAGTTCACTCGCCTTCCGAGTATTTTAACGGGACTCGATCCCGAGCGTATGTGCCATCCGGACAGATGCCTAAGAGTCTGAAATGGACGATTCGTATTACTTAAGAAGTAACATATCTTAGTGTCTGTCTGTCTGTTTGTTTGTTTGTTTGTCTGTAACGTCTGTCACGCTTTTGAAAAATCGCTATAACTCGGCTCAAACTCATCGTACA
>LS487909.1:0-31007 GCA_900490705.1 Pristionchus arcanus
CCTTTCATTGTGGCAGACATCGAAAGGAGTAACACATAAGTGCACTAAATTGAGGGTGGGTCTGGTTAAAGAATAATTCTCTTCATTCCGCATGCCCTGATCACTTTGACCGGGCACGTAGAATAAAGAGATGGTTTCTTCAACTCGACATCCCAAGTTGAAAAAAATACAACGAAATAGATGATAAAATAAATCAAAAATCTCAATAAAATAGAAATACTTTTATTTTCAGTCGTATGTTCATTCGTGTTAGTCGTTCAAATGTTCTTCCTTTCTCTTCTTTCTTCATATCTTCTTGCTCCTCATCGCTGTGCTCTATTCGATAATTTCCCTTCAAGGAAAGAAACTCTTTCTCAGGTCAGTCATTCATTACTTAAGGGGGCAACCTGTATTCTGTTGATGTTCCCCTTCTTCCTCTTGAGACCAAAAGAGAGAGAGAGAATGAAAACAAGCTTCTTGATCTAGAGAGAGATAAAGGGGGAAAGAAGATCGGAGTAGATAACGAACGAACTCTTAACAATTCTCTAAAGATGATGGGTGTGTTCGCAGTAGAAAGTTTATTGAGAAGAAGTGGATGGATGAGTTTAGAATTACTGTCGATTGACGATTCCAATGGAGAATCTTCAGACGACTGATGAGACTGATCTAACTGTTGATGGAGATGAAAATGATGGATGGAATGAAGAAAGAGAAGATGGAAGAAGACCTCCATGTGTACATCATTCATTACTCATTGATACTTCCACTTCATCTGCATAATAATTCCCATCGGGTACTGTAATTAGGGTATGATAGATAGATTCCCTTCCCCTTTCCTGCCTTCATTCTAGTCACTGAGATTGAATCTATCAAATGGAATACGAGTCATTGATCAATTCACTTGTGAATCCCCCCCGTGCTTCATTCTTCCTTCTCACTCACTTATAGATCTCATCTAGTCACTCACAAATACTCGATCCATCATTCTCATTATTGGCATAAACAGTTCATTGCTCCTCCTTCTTCCATTCTAAATCAGATCGAAAGAGTAATCATTGACTCTTCCATTCCAATGCATCGAATACTCCTACTCTTTATCTCTACTCTTCTCTCTATCAAAGGTTCTATCTTTATTCTCATTCCATTGATCTCTCAATCGATCTCAGCTACATTCTGGTCTACTCCTTCTTGTCAACCAGTCTATTATCCTTGTTCATATCATGGATATGGCAGTTGCGGGTTAGTCTTTGATCTCTCATTAGTTTGTTCTTATCACTCTCGCTCAGTTCATCTTCAACGGGAACCGGCTATGCTTTGCCAAGGGGAAGAGGTGGGAGAGAGGGAGAAGGAGGATGGGCAGAGGAAAGTCTCCCTCTATCACGCATTGACAAACCACACAAGTTTGTCTTCATTTGGAGTGATGAAGAAGATGAGAATGAAGAGAGATTGAAGAGTGTTCCTGAAGGAAGGATTAGACCTGAAGAAAGAGTAAGACCAGAACCAAGAGGAGAATTGGTTATTCCTCCTTCGATCAAGAGAACGAAGATACCACCAAAGGATGAAGAGATGCTCGATACTGATGCATTATTGGAATTGAATTCATCTGAGATTGAAAAGGGACGAATCAAGAGTAGTAAATCATCGAAAGATGAAGAAGATCTATGGACTGATAGAGAAAAACCATCGAAGGGAACTATTGTATCTACTGTATCTTCGAAGGGAGAAGAAGACCTATGGAAAGGAGAAGAACCAAAATCATCGAATTGGAATAATTCACGACCTTCGTCTGTCTCTTCATCAATCCCATCAGGATCTGTTGATCAAGAAATGGTTCCCCGACAGGGTACAGGGAACTATAGACCAATGGGTGGAGGATATGGAGGAAGTGCAGGAGGATACGGAGGAAGAACAGGAGGAGGCTTGGGCTACGGTAGTAGTCTGGGAGGGGGACTAGGCGGTGGAGGTTCAATTTTTGGAATTTCCAGTGGAGTGGGCGTGGGGATACCTGGCTTGGGACTGTTCACTGGGAATTGGCAAATAACTGTTCTAATCATGTCATTGTTACGGGTATTGTTGTATAAAGGTCTCTTGGATGATAATCCATCTCTAATGGCTATCCTTCCCCTTATCCAGTATCATTCATCCATTCCATTCTTCTTCTTTTCTCGATCCCGACCTTTCCTCTTTCTCTTCTGCAATTTATCCCTCCCCTATCCATTCTCTGCCATTCCCTCATTTGATTATGTCACTCCTTATCCCTACTCTTATTCTTCTCACTTCATCCATTCAATTCATCCATGGATGTATGCCTACTGAGCCATCCACTACAACAACTACAACCCCTTGTGAGTATTCTCTTCCTCTTCCAATCAATCTTCCATCTTTATCTCATCTCTTTCAGTCATTTGTTGTCCTATTCTCACTTCTTCGACGCTTCTCAAGACACCTCCTACTTCCACTTCCTCTGCCCCTGCGGGAATATCTCTCGAGCAATGCTCTATCCTGGTATCCATCATTCATTCTCTCCAATGATCTTTGATCTCTTATTTAATTCAGAGACGAATTTCATCCAACTGCGGTGATCAAGCATATCTCACGTGTGAAGCTGCTCCATTCACAAATGTGAGTGGGAGAGGGGGGAAGGGAGAGGGGAGAGGCAGCCACACCTACCTCCCTTCTACATAATTTATCATCGTTACCTTCCCACACATTGACTATAATATGTGACCGAAGTATGACCAAGAATAAGGAAGATCTGTTCCAGCCATTGGCAGTCTATCTTCAACTCTTCGATGCCAACGGTAACAGATTCGGAGAGGTTCAAGGAAATGCCCAACAAGCAAATGCCATCGTAAGTTCTTCTTCTCTCTTCTCTCTCTTCATCTTTTCCTTCTTTCAGTTGATCTGTAATCATCTCACTGGTCTCTATACCTTCCAAGGGAACGTTGTATCGAGAGTAGCATGTGCTCAACGTGCTTCCTCTGGTGCAAATGCTCCCGATTCCGTCTTCATCTGATTCCCCTCTCCTATCCAGACATTCTTCCCTCCCCCTTAATAAGTTCATTGTAAACTTCCTAATAAGACACAACTTCGTATCGGGTTCAATTATGTTTTTCGCCCTCTTTCCATTGTGACCTTGAGAGAATGAGTTTGAATGATCTCGACTCGCCAATCCAATTGTGCTTCCCTCACTTCGATAAACGAATGTTCTATATTCTCATTTCATTACTTTGCATCATCTGTAAGTCAATGAAGACTCCATCAATCAATTCTCTCTTCATCTCTCTTCATAGATACTTCCTCTTCCTCCTCTTCATCATCAGATTCATTTCTCTCAATTCCTCTATCAGATCTATGCCAAGCAGAGCCTCATCTTGATATCTGTGCCAGTGAGTGACTTGTTCCTTTCCCTCTTTATCTCTCTCTCAATCACCACCTTTTCCCTCTCACCTTTTCCCTTTCCGGTTCTCATTTTCATGTGTTTTGTGATCTCTTTATCCTTCATTAAGAGACTCGATCTCGTTCGTTTTCCTCGAGAAGAGAAGGAGAAGGAGGATGGAGGGGAGGAGGAGGGGGAGGACGAGGAATGGACTCAGATTCAGTGAGAGATCGAATCTGGCCTGGTCTCACTCCTAAGGATGCAGCATATTGTAGTAGAATGAAGTCTCAATTTGCATGGACTTGTCAACCATCGAAACCATTGAGAGTCGATCTGGTTGAATTCTGTAAGGTGAGAAGAGAATTCATTCATTATTGAGATGAGAGACTGAAAGAAAATCACAAATGCGCATTTTTCACATGAGGTTATTTGGAGAGTCGTTGCGAAAAGTTTTGCAGAATGAAGAGGATAAAATATTAAAAGAGGGAGTTAACCGCGCGTAGGAATGAGAAGGCGAAGGTACCCTCTCTTGCTCGTTCCTTTCATTCTGAGCATCACGTGGCCCGCAGCTAAGTGCTTGTATTTACATCAAAAATAGGCAACTTAGGAATTTCGAAAGTCGTATCGGGTAGCAGCGACCAATCAACTCGCAAATAGAACACAAGTTTCGCAAACATTCGTGGGACATTTGAGACTCCCTCTTTAATGAACACTTATATTACGTACGGTGACTGAAGTAAATTTAAGGTGCACTTTAACTTTTCTGGAAGACTTAAATTTGCATATGTAGAGCATTAAGCTAATCTTTGTCGAAGTATTTTAAAAATAGATTTTTCTCATCTGAAGTCTCCATATTTAAAGAGCACGTCGTCTTTCTTGCCATTATGCAAATAGGATTTCCGTCTTTTTCTTTTGAGGACTACTCTTTTATCTGTCGACTTCCGAACTTCCATCAACTACCAGGACCAAGAATGGGAGGAAATAGACCACAGGTAAGTTGAATTTTTTATTTTATTTTTTGAAGAATTTTTTCAGGGATATGGTTTCGGAAATGCGAATGGAGGAAACATTGGAGTGTCTGGTAACTTTGGATTTGGACTTGGAGTACTCCCTGGATTCGAGGTATTCCATAGATCAAAGATCATCCGTCGAGATTTTTTTCCCAGGTGAATGCTGGTTGGGGAGTGGATGTTGGTCCCATTCCAGGAATGACTCAAGGAGTTGGAGTGAATACTGGTGAGGATATTAGAGAATCGACCAGTGAGAGTGAAGATTATTACAGGAATTGGATTGGGTTTGATGGGAGCAAGTCAACCAGAAGCATATAGAAGAGGAATGGGAAAGGGAAATGATGGAAATCAAGGAATTGGAATTGGAGGAGGAGTTGGAGTTGGATAAGAATTATTTATTCGTGTTGATACAATTCGAATTCTCTCAAAGAGATAAATCATCGTTGTCTATGTTGAAGATGAAAAAGAAGAAGTGAACTTAGAGTATGTAATTAACCTCAAGTGCAAAAGAAGTTCTCAATGGAGTCTTCTAGAGGGAATGAGGAAGAGGGAAGGGGAATGGATGGAAAGGAAGGAGGGGAAGAGGGGGAGTGGGAAGAGAGACCGAGGGTATTCCAGTATATACGCAATGAAACCCGTGAGTAAATGAGAATACTTGTGTGAATAATCTATGATTCGTTCTTATTGGGAATAGATTGAGTAGTGGGTGAAGTAACTGGTCCCTCTGGTATTGGAGGAAGAAGTTCATCCGTATCTCGTGATAGATTGGGAAGGGAATGCTTCCTACTTGAATTCAATCGATAATTAAGAGGAGTAAAAGGGGCAATCCTTCTTAATCGAGGAGATGGAGAAATTGAAATTGATTGAGATCGAAGATATTTCTGATGAGAGGAAGGAAGTGGAGAGCACACCGACTGAAATGGAAGAGAATCAAATGGATTATTGATGGTTCCTTCTTTCAATATTCATCAATTCAGTAAAATGGATTGGTCCTTCTCTCAATGCAACGAACCGACAAACAATTCCCTTCCTTCTACACTAAAAGAATCCATGAGAGAAGAGGTAACTGGGCCCACTTAGATACTTCCTTACACGAAATACGATGGAATATGGAGAAATACTAGAGAATACAACCAAAGATAACTATCTAAGAATAAAGGAATAAAGCTAGTAACGCGGAAAAAATATATTTATTATACATTGTTTTACCTCTCAAAGCGTTCATGTAAGGAAGCATAAGGACTAATCAAAACCGCATTCAGAAGTAAGTACTACATTTGTGCCAACCAGTCCCAGTTTCTGGTCGAATCTTATGCGAAACTCATGATAAATGAATGAAAAGGATGGTTACCTCATCAGTTTCGTCTTCACTTTCCGTAATACTTTCGAATGAAGCATCACTCTTTGCCCTTTCCAATCTCTTTGGTGGAAGATCACGTGGAAGAGAATCACGAAGACATTTTAATGAAACTGATCGAGTTGAAGATGACATATTGAAGAGACTGAGAAGTGAAGGAAAGTGTCTCTCGAGATGAATCGATGAGGGGAGAGAAGGCTAGAGAAAGAAGGGAGGAAGAAGAAGGAGGAGGGAGGGAGGAGAGGAGAGGGGAGGACGGGGATAGAGCACTCTGCACAGAACACAACTGAATTGACGTATCTCAATATTTATTCATACTTTGTACACTGCAGAAATTTGTTGATTAATATGAATGGAGACTAATAGAAGGAGGAAAGGGCATTGCACTGGATGGAAGGAAGAAGAGATGAAGAACCCATTCATTCTTCTATCTTTACTCGTTTCTCACTCGGGGGAAGACATTCCGTCTTTGATGATTCCTCCTGAAAGAAAGAGTGAGATCAATTTCTTTCCCTTAGATGGTTCAGTCGATTGAATCATACTCAGTAATGCAAATGAGTCTCATCACTTCTAATTGAGTGGATAGTCGGTTCTCTTTTGAGAGTGATCCCTCCCCTCCCTCTTACGCCATTCTCAATCTGTCTGATTGAGAGAGAGAGAGATGGACCTCATCTCATTCTCATTCTTCTAATCTCCTTCTCTCTCTCAATCTCACCGCCAAAGAAAGAAGAAGTGTTGACATCACAAGTGGCCCCTCCCTACTAGAGATTCCCCCTTTAGAGGGATGAAGACCTCTTTTGAACACCCATCTGGTTACTACATACAAGGAAAGCTCTCATATAGTCCACTCTATCTAACATTGTCTCAATCCTTCTTCAATCATAACTCACAGATGATACGGGAGGAGTGCTCTTCCTCAGTAATCTTTCTTCATCGAAACAACTCTGACAACGAGTTCCTTCCAGTGTAGAACACACGATACCGTACTCTATCGATCGCTAAATACCAATAATATTTGATCTGTCTATTCTCATTCGTTTCGATACAGTAATGTACCGTACCCGACAAGTGGAACAAGTGAGAGGTGAATCTGAAGAAGGAGTGGAGAGGAAATGGAGAGATGATGGAGACTTCTTTCCATCGTATTTCACTTAAAGAGAATATTGATTAATAAAAATAGATTATATCACAAACATGCTCTTCTTCGATTGAGATTTGATCGAATTCTAGCCAATTCTCCACTCCTTCTCAATTCTTTCGATGGCGATTCGACTGTCATCTAAAAGGGGAATCATTCACTTGAAGTCTTCTCTCTCATTTTCTCACCGCACTATTCTTAATAGCCACAATAGTATTCATCAATCTCATTCTTTCCATTTCAACATGATCTCTCCATTCATTCTCTTCATGTAATTTCTCTTCGCATAGCGGACATTGGGCTGATCCGTCCTCCTCCACTGTTACTTCTGAAACGATCGATATTTGGATAGACCACCCTAATCAATAGCTATCTAACTACCGTATCTCATAAATTCTCAATCCGTTTATATCCGGTCCATGCTCCCCATTCAATTCGACCTACTTCTCTCATCTCAATTCATTCATAACTACCGTATCCCTCATGACCTCCCTTCTCCTTCTCTCTCTCTCTCTCTCTCTCTCTCTCTCTCTCTCTCTCTCTCTCTCTGAGATGGACTGTTTACAGAGAATGGGTGTGATATCTGCATAATATGTCTTTACAATCGTCTTTATGGTTGTCCTCTCTCTCGATGATCCCTCCCTCCTTCTCTCTCTCAGTTGGATATCATCTTCATCCTTCTACTCATTACCTTCTCTCATCTTCATCTCTTTCATTCACCGCCCATCTAATCAATCTCTTCCCTTCCAATTGTCACTTCCCTTCCACTTCTCTCATAACTTATCGAGAGGAAGGGAGAGAGAGGATACTACCGTATGATTACACTCCTGCCAGTCTCTTCCATTCCCTCAGGCAGTCTATCAACAGTATCTCTATCCTTCCATCTACAGTATCCACTTCTTCTCAACTTCCGATTCTTCTTCTAACTCATCCTCTCTTTCTTCCTACTCCCCATCCACTAATAAAACACGTAGGGGCAAAACTCGTAAATAAAGAGTGAAGAAGGCGAGATCCGTAATGGAAAAGAGGAAGGAGTGAATTCGTTTCAAGTGAGCCGATGGAGGGAAAAGAGAATGGAATCTCCCTGAGGAAAGATTAACTAAAGGGATCGAAAGAGAAGAAAGAAGAGTAACACACTATTAGATATGAGAAGAGAGAGAGAGAAGACTGTCCCTGGGGTCAAATTATCACTTGTATTCATTCTCTTCCAGTAGATCCGCAAGAAGTGACCTCTCTTATGACCAGAACATCCCTCCCCCTATATCAATGAGTCCCTCTCTTCCCTCTTGTATAAACGATACACCTGTCTTCCCTTATTACGTCATTCATTCATTGTCACAGTTAAGTGGATTGAAGAGCTTAGAAACAAGAGAAGGATGATATCCCCTGACTGAAGGAGGGAAGGGATACTATGAGTGGAAGGAAATCAGGTCTAAGCGACTCATAGGAAACACGGATGAGTGACTTCTATCATTGCTCTTCTCTCTCTCTCTCTCTCTTCCATGGCTATTCCCCCCTCTCCCTCGTCTCTCCTTTACAGTACTTGAAGTGCAATCAGAGCATCACTAACAATCACTTCTCTCTCTCTCTTCGAATGGATTCCCTCACTCTTCTCAACCATAACTTATCTTCCATTCACTGAGTAAGTGTATTCGGAAGTAAGGTCAAAGAGGGAATGGACTACCGTATCCCCCTCCTCTCCCCTCCCTCCCTTCCACTCTTTCAACTACTCTCTTCCTTTTTGCTTCCGACAAGGGAATTGAGTGGTATCTCAATCTGTTAAGGATCTCCCTCTTCACAAGACCATTTGTCATATCTCTCCATCCTTTTCCCTTCCTTCCCTCCTCCCCTTCCCCTCCTTCCTCCTTCTCATTCACTGTATCATCACTTTCTCTCCATTCAAGATGCTGTAAAAATAATGAAAGGCGAGAGATGGGAATACGACTGGGAAAGGCAAAGAGAGAAGAGAAGAGACTGATCAGAAGGAGAGAAGATGATAGGAGGAATGGACTGAAGAGATCTTTTCTCCCTCTGGAGAAACAAAGGAGATTGTTGATGGAAGGAGTGATCCTACTTGAAGAGAGAAAAGGAAAGAGAAGGGGAAGTATCGATCAGTAGAGATGAGTAGAAGATGGAAGATGATTAGTCATCTCGAGTCGGTAGATGAAAGAAGGAGAGAAGAAGAGGAATAGAAGAGAGAAGGAACACAATGAGACTGTGAGATATGATTGAGAGAGAGGGAAGAGAGAGATCATAGTGATCCCCCATGAGATAACTCAATACCTTCCATCCTAATGTATCTATTACACACCACACGAGGAGATGAATAGTTAATGACTTCTAACTACTCTCTAATCCACAGTTGTACACATAATGAATAATATACTGACTCTTAATATTCCTTGCAGATTCATTAGTAGGTGATTCGATATCAGCATCGGAATGAGAGGGAGAAGATCCATCTAAACGATTCTCCCTATTATTCCTCCCATTCATTCCCTCCCTTAGGCCAGTTACCATTCAAACCTGTCAGTCACAACAACAAGTTAGAAAGAGTGAAGAAGATGGGTAGATCATCCATCCCCCATCTCCTTCATCTTCCATTATCTCTTCTACTCACCTCTAGTGGATGATCCATTCTGTGAGGCCAGATTCTGGAGATGTTGCAACATCAAATGAGGTTGCATCATTAATTGTTGTTGAAGACTGAATAAGAGAAAATATTGAGATGGAGATGAGAAGAGAAAGATAACTCACACATACAAGTTATTCATTTGTTGATTGAATAGAGAAGGGAATAGATTTCTTCCTCCATCACTTTGAGCCATGAATGGATGAAGAAGAGGAGATGATACTCCTTTATCACTATCTGAAGAGATTATCAATTGAAATGAGAAGGATGGAAGAGATTACAATGATTACCATTGATCAAACGATGTATCGAACTCATGGATGTACCGTATTGAGAAGAGAGTGGATAGAGAAGGGAGGAGTGGATGGAAGGAGAGAGAGAGAGAGGAGAGTGTCTCTCTCTATACTCATATGCCCCTCCCCCTCTCTCCCAAGTGAGAGAATGCTCTCACTTCCTCTATTAACTCCCTCTTCTCTCTCTCTCTAGATTACGGTAGATTCATTGAGGGAAGGGAAGGAACGGTATTAAAGAGAAGGAGAAGCTAAATGAACCATTCAAAACAAGGAATACAATTAAGATCGTGGAGGCCATCTAACTGCCATTTAATGTGTGAGGGATGGAAAAGGGGATGTTAAATGAGGAGAAGCGTTCCCCCCCCCCTCCTATCCCCATCCTCCTTCTATCTCTTATATCCCCATGTCTATCCAATCTCTCGACTTCCATCCAGGGAAGAGTCACATAAAGGAAGTATGTTTGCATACTGTGAAGAGAGAGGAAAAGAAGTAGAGATGAGAATGTGAAAAGGAAGAGGAGTAGAAGGGTGAAGGGAGAGGGGAGGGGAAGGAGGGAGGAGGATAGGGTCGGCGATGGCCTATTCACAATTAACTTTTTGTTGCTCACACCATTGAAAGGTTGTGTGTAGAGAAGAGGAATGAAGTGAGATGAAGAGAGAGAAGAAAGAGTATCTCTCTACTGATTCATATGAAGAAAAGAAGTGATCGATTGAAGAATAACTTCTAGTTTAGATCAACTGTCGACTCTCGGAAAGAGAAGAAAGAGGGTAGAGCCCATTAGAATGGATTGAATGAATGGTTGAGTATGGGAAAGGGAAGAAGACTCGTCTCTCTCTCTCTCGATTCAATCCAATCCTCTCACTGTAATGATAGTGTGAGTGGAAGAGAGGAAGATTCCATTCAATCCTTCTCTTCTTCTTCTTCTCTAGAGTACACTTCGGATGACTGAAGAGAGAGATGAAATGATACGAAAAGAGAGAAGAAGAAGTGAAGGAGGGAACTGTAATCATACACTAGTCATTCTCATTCTGTCCTTCCTTTTTCAACTGACTATTATCGTATGAGAGAATTGAATGGACATCAATTGATGGGAATAGAGACGAACCATCTATTCGATTACATACTATCCATCTATCTATTGGAGGTCTTGTCCTCTACTCCTCTATTCTGTCGACCTAATTCGCACGATAAAGACATTGAATGAGATGAAATGACGAAGAGGAAGGAAGATAGTAACCTATCCCTTCCACCTCTTTCTTACCCTTTCAAAGTTGGAAGAGAAGAAACAAAGAGAGGGGAAGAGTGAATGAATCACTACTACAAGAGAAGAGATGAGTAGAATGTAAAGATGAGTTGAGAGAGAAGGAAAAGGGAACACGGAGACTATTGATTCATTCGAGATAACAAGATACCGATTCCATCTCTTCTATCTTAAATGCCAATCCTCTTCTTGACTTTCCTCTCATGGAACCAACAAAGAAAGATCAAAGAGATACTTTGTATCAGATATGTTACACCGTCAAGAATTAACAACAACAAAAACATTAACAAGAAGTTGGCAACAAAAAATACAGGGCAATTTACAAGAGGTAGTTCACAGGATGATTTACAGAAATGACAAGAAAACGTATTAAAATAACTTCTACTATGTTAAATGGGTCAAATTACAAGTTTGGGACGACATCACAATATTCCTAATTATTCAATGATCTCATCCTCGAAAGTTTGATTCTTCGATGAATGACAAGATTCATCGATATCCTCTTCCTTCTTCACTCTCTTTCGCCCTTTCTTCTTATCTCCTCCACTCTTCCGTTTTCGACCTGACATCCACACATTTACTTCCCTTTTAAATAGACCCAATCAGGTCAAAATGCACTAAATTCTTGACGGTTTTCTATTTTACTTATGGAGTACGAGATCACAAACTTATGATACTGCATTTTTCCAATAAATGTAATCACTAACTTTGCCTTCCATCAACTCTTTCTAGAATTTTGATGAGTGACTTGGACGTTGATTTCTCATCGTAGATGGCCAATCTCTGCAATCATAAAAGTAAATATTCATTATCATAAACAAGTGAAACGGTTCTTTACTGATTTCGCATAATATCGTAATCATTTTAGTGAGTTCCGCTGCGTCTTTTCCCGAGTGAATATCTCTCACACTCTCGCATATGTTAATAAACACACTTACATACATATGCAGGACACTGCGCGGTATAGAAAGTAGATAGATAGATAGATAGATACCTCAATAGCATTCTCCATCATCTTGATTATAACATTGAGTCCACTTCCTCCATCGTCTCTCTTCATACATCCGAGTGAATTAACGAGAGCACGATTCATACCTATCACACTCCCATTCAACATATTGATATTTATTATGAATGGACTCACTACTCTCAGGATCATCAATTATTGCATCAAGAATAGTCATAGGAACGAGCCATTCCTCGAAGTCATTTGACTGAAATCAATGAATCTCACCTCTCTTCCCCTTCCTATCTCCACTCACCTCTTCCTCTCCCACTTCAGCCTTCAACATATTCATTGTCTTGATGAGAGTACTCGTAACAGAACATTTATATGCACTATCTCCCTTTTGTTTCTCAATGAGACAGTACATTGAATGGGCAACCATCAGTCTGAAGTAATACATATTTCCCTTCCCTCTACTTTTTTTAACCTGAATGATTTACTCCTCTCCATTCTCCTCTTCATTTCATCCATCACAGCTCTATCCAATCCTTCTCTTTCTCCTTCATTCTCTCTCGTTGTGAATAAGAGTAGATTATAGATGAAGATGGGATAGGAAGGACACCAATCATGAACCAAACGAAGAATGCAATGGATGGCAGTAATAGAAACTTCTGACTTCTGTAATAACACAAGCAATTATACATATTCGGGATCAAAGATCAACTTACACTCGTAGGATCGACATATTCATCGAATATCTGATATAATTTGACTTTTCTCGAAATACTCTCATCTTCCCAATCATGAAAGAATATATCAGCCATTACTGAAGGGGAGTGAATAGAGATAAGGTCGACAAATCCACGGAGGCATACCATCTGAATAGAAGCTTTTTCATTAGATACATCCACACTGTTGAAATGGGTAGTTTATTATTACTAAAAAAAATAATAACGGCGAGAATATATATTTTCTCTGAACAGAAGATGATGTGATGAATGAGTCTTAACATTTGAAGGATGAAAAAAGTACCTTGACAGAATCAATATCCACATCAAGAGCTGTCTTCAACATTAGAGTAATCGTTTCATTCAGCCAATCCTAGATTATATATTAATCTCCCTTTTCCTCCTTCCATTTAATACCTTCTTCAAACAGCCCACAATGCAGATAATGGAGATATTAAGTTCCCTTTGCATATCCCATGCTGATGCGAATGTTTCTGCTATCTCAAATGTGCACAATACATTACGTAACCAAGAGTAATTCTGACCAGTTTTGTAGTTAGATCAACAGTAGGTGCATCAATGGTAGGGAGACACTTAATGAGAGAATGGAGAATGAGAGAGCATCTCCATTTCAACAAATCATCTTCAGTCACATTCTCTCCCTACAATATTCATTATTCGATTTGATAATACAAACTCCAGTACTTCAAAGAGTATTTGTTCCATTTGATCGACTGCCCATGATCTTATCTCTTCCATTTTCCCTTTTTCACTTCCGAATACTCGAATGAGTTGATCCATGCAGAGTTCTATCAATATCCTCGATGGTTTCACTTCATTAGAAAGGATGAGATAACGGAGGAGATTCTCCCATTCACTCCTTAATAACAAATCGATTGCCTAAGACAATTCACAATAATAAATGAGAATGCTTACATTCCATCACTGTCGAATCGATCGAACATTGCCACCAACTTGAGTATTCTCACCATCAATTTCTCTTCATGACGATCAGCTTCATTACCAGCCAACCAACCGATTGATACTCTATCATCATATATTTGGAAGAGATAATGAAATGTTAACTGACCTCTTCAACGATCTACACACATCTGCAAGTGAAGGAACGAGACGAGTAAGACACGAATCAAGTTCGCTCTTTTCTGAGAGAACGGAGAACATACATTCAAGTAGAAGCACTCCGTATGATAGTTCAGATGCCGAAAGTCTCAAATAAATTCATTACTATGAAAAGGGTAGACAGAATATACCTCGTAATATAACTATTCCAGGTGCTCGAGCATATCATCTCTGGGTTTTCCTCTTTGATGATTTCGACGAATTCCCATGCATTCTCAGACTTCTTAAAATCATCCTGAACAGTACGAAAACAATTAAATATCATAACCAATAAAATACTCACTCTAAAGAGAGTTGAAATGTAAATCCTAAGAGCTTCCTCATCACTCGGATGAAATAGTGAATTAAGGGTAGAATCTCCATCTTGTTCACTTTCCCATTTGGGAATCAATCGCTCACACGCCATTCGATAGAGCATTCCTGTTATTTGTACATTTCCATAAATCTAAAATATTAAATAATTATCTTACTGTCTTTATTATCGTAGAGAAAAGAAAGAAGAGTCGCTCGCTGTTCTTCAGTGAACGATTTCACGTGCACTTCTTTTGTCAATTTAGCAGCTATCAATCGACAGAGCTACAAATAATAAATAGAATTCGAAAACAAGTCAATAATCGAATTCGAAATCATGCATACATCTACTTTCTCCTCAGCTCTCAATCTGTATATTGTCTCATCGATTTGTAGTTCAGATAATATGGAGAGAGACTTGATGGCAGCTTCTCTCACTTTAGCATCCACATCACCGAGAGACTCCAGAACCACTTAGAATACTGATAAACCAAATGTTAAAGATTAAAGACATACAGTCATTCGGATTGAACTGAGTGCTTTTGTAATCGAGAAGAGATGAATGAGGAAGGGCTCCTACGGCAGTTACTCCGATTGCCCTCACACTACTTGACTGAAAATAACAATTGACAGTCCATTTCTGACATAATTTCGCATGAGTTAACCAAATTTCAGACCTTATCGAGTCTTCTTTGCGACAGAACTTTTGCCCATCGCTCTATAAGTGAGCGTGGGATGTATTTGTACACTGCAAAGTTAATTATTTATATATAAGTCCCAATGATTATTATTAGCTTACACTTCTCATTCTGCGATAGATCCGAATCGTAAGAGGGAAGTTCGTTATTATTCTCACTTTCCTGACTGTCTTTCTCTCCATCAACCTTCTCATTAACTAGTCTGAGGCATTCAGCAATAACGAGACATCCATGGATACGAATCGACTCCAGCACACAGAAACACGTCTACTATTGTAATATTGTTAAATGTCAGTTACATATGTCGGGTCACCTGATCGCAATGAGTCTGAATTATTCTCCACATTGAGTCTGAATTCTTCAGCTTAATCATTCGAATAGCGATAGAAGTGAATAGACGGACAATGCACTTAGTGCCATCACACCATTCAACCTCCGCTAGCTTAAATAGAGCGTCCTATTTATGTTCGACCACGTCTTTTACCTCGGCTAGAAGAGAAAGTATGAGATCCGCCGCATATTCCCAATTCGATTCACATTTCTTAAATTAATATGGTTGATGTAAGAAAATATTAATTTACCACGGATATTTCTTCGCAGAGTTTAGAAACCACATCCTCATTAAATTTGCCTGAACTCATAACATCCTATAAACAAACTGTAATTTTGTGAAATGAATTCACAAACTTACCTTCAAAATAGTTCGAACATCAACTGCAAACATGTCTTTAATTTGCGATACAATAGGTTTCTCTTCGATCTCCTGGCTGCCATCCTCGATCATAGCCTCAGAAGGCTCGGAATCACCAAACAACTCATCGTCAAAACTGTCGTCCATCCTTAAAAATGCCTTTCTTAAGAAATTGAAATAAAAACAAAGATATCTGAGCAAACCCACTGGGGAAAAATCGTATGAAAATCGAACATTTAAAAAAATAAAAATAGGGGATACGGTATCGTGTGATACGGTATTTAGTGTGGTAGGACCAATTTAAGGGAATTTTTAGTTGAAATTCAGGGAAGATTAATTGAATAAAATATATTTTACTTACTATTGTTTAACTTTTTTCAAATCCACTGCACTGATTTAATTAGGAATTCATGGTAGTCGTGCATGAATTTTGAATACATGACGGAAATCTTGCATGATAAATGGCTGCCCGAGAAATTTGTGAAGGATGGGCGAGGGAGGTATTGTCATGGAAGCAGGTCCTAGAGTCAACCAACGGACTTCTTTCTCCTTCTCATCCACAACTTTCGCCCAGATTTACACGATAGCCTACTCTATTCTTGATTGTTTACTCCTCTCTTTGACACCTCAGTACACCGTTTGTTCCGACCAGAATGTGAACACTTTCGACGTCATCTTCATCGTCTCTCCATTCTCCATACTCTCTCTCTCTCTCTCTCTCATTCGATGGAGATCTTCAAGATCTTTCACTTCTCTTCTCTCACTTTGACTCTCTACTGGTTACTCCTAAATTGTGAACATTTGTAGTGTGTGCTCGATCTTCAAAGAATCTCTACATCCCAACGTAGGGTAACAAAGGGGGCGGGGTTAAAGAGAGGAAGAAGAGAAGGAGGACAGAATAGAAGGAGATGAAGCACTTCCATTCCATTTCTCCTCTCTTCGTTTCATTTACCTTTTCTAGACCCGATGTCTTCTATACCCCCTTCCTTATGGATGAAAGCTCCATTCCATCGAATTTCTATCCAAGATTGTGTTCAGGATGAAAGATGGAGATATCTTCTATTCTTCATTTCCTCTTCGAAAGTCTCCAACTCTCTTCACAGTCGTCCTTCTCGTTCGTTTCTCCATTTCAATATTTATTCTCATATTTCTCCCCCCGCATCTTCATTAGACTAGATGCTTATAGTGCATTACATCCATTCCCCTTTCAGATTATCTATAATGGTCCTTTTTCACATATCTTTCATTCAGATATTGGCTTGGCTAGCAAATGAGGTGTCCCTTGCATGGATTCATGAACGAGTACCAAGAGAATCTCCCCCTCTTCCTGATTTATTCTTCTCCATCTTCCCTGAGGTATACTGTACTCATACACTGTCGATGAACTACGGTATCCTTCCTTCAGATAGATGGTTCGATTCGGATAGCTGAATATTCGATGCTCATTCTCCTCTCTAATGCGTTAATGGTCATCTTCCTGCATAGACATCGATGGCATGTGAGAAATAGGAGAGAGAGAGAGAGAGAGGGGATGTCTAGATAGATACATTTACAAAGAACGAAACGAATGAGAAATCATTTCGAATCTCTTTTGCTCCCTTACCGAAACAATAGTCAAATGTTACAGATATATTGAGGAGAATAAAGTCTCCATTTCAGGTTGCTCGTCGAGTTTTCTTCTGTGTTTCAATAGCATATTTCTTCCGAGCTTTCGCCGTAACCATCTTCCAAGTAAGAAATACTTTCTTCACTTTTCTCTAAACTACGAAACCATCTGCTTCACTTTTAAATGCCCCCCCCCCTTTCTCACTCAGAGATCTGGACCAAACCTTTAGAGGTTTCAAGAGACTAATTTCACGTATCGGCGGAAGTGTGAGAGCGAAAGAGATTTATAGAAAACATGGATTAGCAGAAGGGAGAATTAGAGGGGAGAGAAGGGAGGGAAGTTGATGTGGATGTGTGGAGGGAATTGCCGTTGCTTGGTTGCTCCATCTACTAGGGAAGGAATGATCCAGATCTTGTGTAGTCAGGAACAAATGAGACACACTTATGCATGAAAATATTAATCGCACGTACAAATTGAAGAAATTTCTTAGTAATTTGGGTTTTGAAAATATAACAATTTAGCCTCCCGTTCCTTCCTCTCACACTTATTGTGCTCCTAAATCAACTGGAGGATCATCGATTATATGGCAAAGAGTAACTAAAATGTTCTGGGCAGCAGGAATAGAACAACTTCGACCGAGAGAGGTACGATATAATATAATCAGCAATAATGATAACTCTAATTTAGTTATGCGGAGATCTAATCGTATCTGGTCATACTCTCACTATCTTCATTGCTCTTCAATCGTTTCATCAATATGCCCCCAAGAAGTTACAGGTATACCGTAATCCCCTTTTCTTATCAATTCTAATTCTCTTCAGTGTCTCTCCATAATCTATTCCTTCCTTGCTCATATCGCTCTAATTGCCATTCTTCTCAATAGGAAACATTACACGATTGATGTTGTATTCGGGTATGTAATGAATCTCTCCAATCTCTTCAATCCCTTATCATTCAGATATCTGGTGTCAACTCGTGTATTCACTGAATATCATTCAGTAGCAATCTCATATCACGATGGAAATCTATCTCGTAATCCCATTTCTTCATTCGTATGGACTCGTGTCATTCCATATTTGGAAAGAGATGTTCCTCCTCCTCATCTTTTCACTAATCAATTAGAATGCCCATCCGATTGTCTTCCTTCATTCGGAAGATATCGTGGAGAAAGGAAGTGATTCTTCTCATGCCCCCCCTCCCTTTCCTTCTCTTCACTCATCTCCCTTAGGAACCACCCACACACTTTCATCCCATTGTGTCCCCACACAAGTGATCCACCATGGAATGTTTCTCGTCTTCTATTCTGCCAACTCATCAACTGATCTTTGATCTCTCATTTCTCTGTCACATCTGCCTTAGTACTTACTTTGATTACCAGTGCATCTCATTATATGGGTTTGTGCCACTAGTAAATCTCATTTGCTAATCCATTCCAAATAAAGACTCGTTGCTTTCCCTCCTCTTTCTCATTAACAGATAATTCATCAATACAACAACAAAATGCATACAACATATCTCCTACATTGAACAAAAGAAATTGACGGGATCGATGATCCGTACAATAAAGCCAATTGAGGAAGACGAAGACAAAAAAAGAATGGAATTATGAAACACGATTGAAAGGGATCGGATACTGATTCCCATTATGCAATTGATAGAACACGATAACCCTTCTGATAGGGGAGAGAAGAAAGAAAAGAAGGGTGAGAGAAAGAAAGAGATACTTCGAATAGAGACCATTCAGCATCTATTGATTGAATCGATCCCCTGATGATAAATGACTGAATGACTTAATAAGGATTAGTTTAGAGGAGAAAGGTGAGTCGTGGAAGAAATAATAACTGAGTTAATGAAAGGGGTCATCGATACAAGTGATGAGGATGAAGCAAAGAAGATCCCTTAAAGGGACGAAGAAAGAGAAGGGAGGGAGGGGGGGGGGGGAGAAGGATGGGTTACGAACCGAGGGTAGATCAAGAGTGGGCAGAATACTCTCAATCGAGAATCAACGGGAAGAATTATGTGGCTAGAATAATAGACATCGACTAACTAGAATTGAACTAATCTATGAACAAGAGAAAGAAGGGATGGGATGATACATCTCATTAATCACAGGAAGGGGAAAGGGGGAAGGGGGATATCTCATTTCTTCTTCACAGCTCTCTTAGCCTTCCTCGGTCTATCTTCCTCTCTAGCTATCGGTTGAAGAGATGCATGATTACTACCACCGCTCACTGAAATTATTCCATATCAAGTCATTCTTCCTCCCTTCATTCTTCAGTCTAACAGAGGGGGTGTGCATGGGGGGAATGGAGAGGGGCACTACGATATGCTCCCTCCTCCACTACATACTTTATGTGCTTCTGTTTGTATTTCCTTCCAGGACACAGACACAGGATGGGTACAGAGTGCAACTCGTTCCCATCTCTTCCATCTTCTACCCCCACTCTTCCTTCTTCAGTGCATCTCTCACTCACAATGGATAGCAGTGGTTGTCTTCTCAGTGCTCTCATTTATAACTCTCTCATGATACCGATCAGTCGACTGCCGAGATTCTTTATCCTTCTTTACATTCGCCATTCGATATTGCACGTTGTGTTGATCAGCTTTTATGTGTTTAAGATGATTGAACTGAAAGAGAAGAATTGACGAGTGGTATATAGAGATGATATATAATAATGTTGAAGGAAAAGTAATGACGTACGGAGCAATTCGCCCATGCAGTTACATCGTAGATCACTCCGTTCACACAAGTGTAGTATAACCAGAAATAACCGAGGAAACGACTCTCCGCCCTGAAATTAAAATCAAATCAATCAAGAAATCAAGAAATGGTAGAAAAAAGCTAGAATTAATTCGAAAATGTCGAATTTCATTTGACAACAGATGTTGGATAAAAATCACAAACCATAAATCGAGATTCTTGGCAGCATGTCTTGTATCACATTTCTTACAATATCTGGCAGCTTGTTGAGGAAGTCGACAGGCGATTCTCACATGAGTCATTCCACAATTACAATCCATTCGATTACGAGTCTCTTCCACCTAAGACATTATATATGTACATTCAATACCCAAATCCGATTGCACGAATTCAATGAACAACGAACCTTGACCTGCAGCACCCGATACAGCTCGGTAAATTCCTTGCGCTGAAATGGGCAATTATATTAGTTTTTCTTTGCACATTATGAAGCTACCGTTGGTATTAAATTGTAATAAGATGAGAGCACATAGGGCAAACAAATATATCACTCACTAATGGATCGGTCATCATTCTCTCTTCATCATACTTCTTCCTACTATCGGGAGTTGATATCACTTCGAATGCCTTCGACAGAATTTGAAAGGCTTCTTCCGCCCCGTCTGCTTTATTCTCAAATTCACATTTTGAGAATAATACAAAGATTAGCCTTTTGATACCTTATCAGGATGGACGAGTAATGCTTGTCTCTTGTAGTAACTCTTGATTACTTCATCACTTTCATCCCATCTCAATCCGAGTACTGAATACGCGTCCTGCCCTCTGCAATATTCACACTGCACTTTTGGAAACACTTATTCGTATCGATGTGATCATGGATTACGTTTTTTCCCCTCAAAAATCGATCTACCGTAAACATCATGTATCAACAGACAACAGATTCAGCTATGATTTTCGAATTATCCTACTTTTGGAAATGCTAAATCTACTATTTTTTTAATTAGCAAAACTACTCGTCATTCGACAGAACAAACCTTGCATGAAGGAGTCTTTCAAGTGCTTGATCAGCAGTATCGGGCATTCGAATATTATGTATCAATCCAAATTCTTCTTCTTCTTTTCTTCTATTCCACCATTCACTTGCCTTCCCTCTTGCTTCATGAATCTTCACTCGCACTTCCACTCGAGCACGATCCATTCTGACATAAATACGTTATCACTTAAGAACATAATCAATGATGAGCACCATACACTATATTCAGGTCTTGCGGAGGTAAACGGAAGGGGCTACGGATGTACAAATGTGAAAAAATAAATATTTTTTCGCCAAATTAACGCTTGTCCGAGAAGAATTTGCGGGGGTACACACTAATATTAGTGGGGTCGCTCTACACTGAACATAATACTTTTTATGGTCTCTTCCAGTGTTTGGTAACGAAATACATATTTTGAAATTTATGATAGGAAAACCACAACAAGTTTCAATCAAACGCGGCCAACCGCGTCTTTTTTTCTCAAACGTATCCTGTCCAATAGGGTTTTTCGTCATTTTGAACCTTCTAACGAATTTATGTTAACTTTTCGATCTAAATTTTTGACATCACTCAGCTCAAATTTTTGAACATTTATAAGGGTTCCTTGATGTGAAATGTCCCTTATGTGAAAAAAATGGCTAGGGGTCATGTTGGAGTTGACCATAACAACATGTTCGAATGGACTAAAAGTGACATAAAATTGATTTTCGGACACCCTAACATACTTTACTTCGGATCGGAGGTCCTATTTTGACATCACTCCTAACCAGTTTTTTTCACATAAGGGGGAACCCATATGTAAAAAAGTTGAGCTGAGTGAAGTCAAAAATTTAAATCGAAAAGTTGACATAAATTCGTCAGAAGGCTCAAAATGACGAAAGAACATTATTTGAGGCATAAAGAAGTGCTGGAAAACATTCCTCCTCCTATTGGATTGGATACGTTTGAGAAAAAAAGACGCGGTTGACCGCGTTTGATTGAAAATTTTGATAAATTGGCGCACGAAATGTGACCCGGAGAGTTGACCAAATTTTTCTAATATAAAAAATACAAATAATATCCAAAATTAGGGACCCGCAAATGATAGCTTCATGGGTAGCCAAATCGATTTTCGACGAAATGGACGAAAATCGTCATATTTTGAGTCATAATTTGGGTCCAAATGGATGAAATTTAAAATACTTTGGGTTTTTGACATAACTTTTTATGCTCTTTCGAATGAGCTATCACACGATATGAATATCCGAAATTTATTTTTCAAGAGATCAAAGATCAACTTTTTTGAGATCAAAGTTCAAAAATCGCAAATACGACCTCTAGGGGTCATGTTGGTGAAGTTTGAACCTCGGGAGGCTATTTTGAGAAAACTGTGCCACCTCACCTTGGTTCTTACAGAGAACGCGTTTTAAATGTTAAGTGCACTAAACAGTTTTTGTTGCGTTTTTAGGGACGGTATGACCGAACAAAATAGAGCCAGAAAAATAGAGTGCCCGACGGCAGCGACATTTGGTTTTACTTTTCGATTACAGGAAAAAATGCAGAAGTACCAGCAACTTTAATACGGAGATGGTAAATATTTGAAAGTTTGAGTAATCGACTAACCCGTATCTAGAGATAGCGATGAGATTGAGAAAGAAATCAACGACGAGATCATAGACATATGAAAAGATTGATGAGACAAGAGAATACGTGTACGATACAGCCATCTCTGCAATTCAATTTTCATTATTTAAAAAAATCAGATTTTGAATACGCAATGAAATTAAACACAACTGACGAATCATTCCAAAGAGAATGGTGAGATGTTCGATAATTCCAGCACACTTGTTTCTATCATCCTTCCTAGTCCATTTCTTCTTTGGAAGTGCCGTTCCATTCGCAATATTTGACTTTCTCTCGTTCTTAGTGAGAGTCGAATGCATAGGAGCTGCAAGTAGTTTATATTTATCTACTATAAATAATACCAAAATTGATTCATACAAGATAGATCTATCACTTACTTCTATCGATGCGTGAATCGAATGATCCATCATCTTCAGAGAAGGAATTAGTATTACGTCTGATGGGAAGCTTATCCAGCACCTAAAATAATACGTACATTTAAACAAACACATTTTCAGGATAAAGGATGTTTTAATATACTTCATACAGAGAGTTTAATAAGATGTTTTAACATTTATTTATTTTTAAAAAAAAGACGAAGAGCGCGAATATCATTGATTATCATTCTAGACCAAACTCTTATAACGTCTAGATTTTACTCATTCAATAAAATCTATTTTCATAGTCCAACTAAAATCCACACTTGAGTGTGAGACGAAAAAAAGAAGAATATAATACCGTGAATCGCGAATTATCCTCAATGGGAGGAGGGTCCATCAACTCAGGAATGTGAACTGCACGTGGACGATTTTTATTCTTCCCTTCTCCATTCCTACAAATAATATTAATTTCAATCAATTTCCATCTGGTCAGCAGGTGAATGAATACATCAACGTATTCCTTCCTCTTCCCTTCTGTCCCTCTTTCTCCGTATCCAAGAAACCATTTCACTCACACATTCTGAATTTTCTGTTGTCCTTTTTTCCTCGTGATTTGCTGGAAACTATCACGCGATTCAGAAGATGTTCCCTTTGACGATCCTTAAATTATTATTATATAAGGCATTGTGATACTGAGTGAATCCCCATTGTCCCCTTTACTCAGAGCATAACATGCGATGCGAAGAATGTGATGCTATATAGTAAATGAATTATAACCCACTCGTATCCTGATTGACTTCCTCATAGTTATTCTTCATTCTTGCTTCTTCTCCATTCTTTTCTCCTTCTTTTGGCATTGACGAACTCGATCCATGACGAGAATTGGACATTGAATGGCTTGCACCACGATTCAGTGCATCTCGATAACTGAATATCAATCAACGATTAATAAGACTATATAATATTCCATTTACCTAAATGGCATTGAGTTCTCATTGTGGACAGGTGCTGTCACGGGCGCCGAATGAGTGGAACTACGCTAAAAGGCTCATTTATGAGTCAGTTTGGACAAGTGAACGTACCTGGCTCAATGAACTATAGCTAGGAGTCTTCTTAGCAAGGAATGAGCTCCAGTCATCTACGACATTCTAAATGGACTAGATTAGTGAGATGAGAGAGCAGGAGTCTCACCTCTTCTCTCACATTATGTGGAGCTTCTCTCCACGTCGATACAGGCAATCCGGGAGGTGGAGGAAGGAAAAGGGTAGAGGGAGTATATGGTGGAGGTGGTTCAGGCCATGCTGAGTTGTACTCACTTCGAACTGCACCCACCGCATTAGAACATGTTATTGGTGCCGACGATACATCTTAAGAAAATATAAATAATAGCCTTAAATTGCTAATCACCATCAAATCATTTATACTAGTTTGTGATTAAGTTGATCGGTTGTGTTATGTGTTTCCAAATGTATTTAATGTTTTAGAACTTGTTTTAGCGCGTTAAATAATGAACGAGCTCGTTGCGTTCTAATCTAGTGAGACTATTAAGAGGCAAAAACGGGGAAATCGAGAGAGAAAAGAGAAAACAAAAAGGTGTGATGAAAAGGAAGCTATAAACGAACCTTTCGTCGAAGATTGAGAAGACCCTGAGCTGTGCAATATAAATGAATCATCTTGATCCGATAAAAGGTTCCCGATTAAGTGTTTTTCATCGTAGTGATACGACGACATTATCAACGCAACGATGCTAGTACTTTCTTACATTCATTCCTGCAAATATCGGTCGTAACACTCTTTACAGCATCTAGGAAAGGATATAATGTGAACTAATTAGATATAATCGACCTTTGAAGGGTGCAAAATCACCAAAACGATGAAATAATGAACGACGAGAATATAAAACTCGAAAATGCGTGACAAAGAGAGTGCGAGAGAAGGATAAGAAACAAAGAAAGACGGAGAGAGAGGCAAATCAATCAATGAGAGAGTGGGTTGGAGAATCGAATCGAGTTGGAATTAATTCCAGCTCCATTTCATATTCCAGAAAAGAAAAAAAACTACAAAAAGAAACGGCGACCAAAATTTTCACACTCGAGCTCGTGCGAGAAATAACACGTTTGAATTTTACGGTTCACTCAGGGGTCAGGGAAATTGCGGGAAATGTTTTGTTTTTTATTGATTTTTCACTTTTATATATTTTGTCTCTTATTTGTTCTTGTTGTCGCATGTATTGAGACGAATCATGAGGAAGCATTTCATTCAATAACATCCAAGTCTGTCGATCATACATAAATAGATAACGTAAAAGAAAATTCGGGGGAACAATTCTGAAATTGAATTTCATAGCCAAGATAAAGAGCTTGTGAAATTAATGCGGATGAAATTAGATAATAATGAGAGAAGCATTTCATTTAATTTACGGATGAGTGTTGTGGAAAGCTTGAGTAGAAGGGACGAGCAAAAGAAGAGGGGGTTATGAACGGGGAAGAAAACGGGGACGGGAAAGAGATGCCAGGGAAAAAAGAGGACTAGTTGAGTGTGGATAGCGACAAGACGAATATACAATATGCTATAATGAGAATAGGACTATGAGTTATACGGAGTACTCTCGTCCGAATAAATAATCAATGGTACGATAGGGAAGGAGAGACGACATATTCATCCACTCCCAGACCGATTAATCAATTGCATCTTACAGTAGTCTTATGCGAAAAACGAAGACGACAAATGAATAGAGGAACATCGATTGCTCCTTAACACAAAGTAATGAAATCATGGATGGAAACAATCTATGCTACGCGAGTTAAAATGAATTGAATGGAAAAAGGGAGAAGGGGATGGGCGACAAGAGACAAGGATTGATGGCATATGAGGGAACGGATAGTCCATCCTCTCATATGAGAGAATGAACACGGAAAGCTGAATAGAGACCATGATATATTCCACTCAATTTATCACCTAAAATTAGCGAATAAAAACGTAATAAATACTCTTCTCCGAGACCTTGAGCCTTGGTGAGAATAGTCAGGGGTTGGATTTGGAGGGAAGGAGTTGGGGGGACGAAAGATAGAGTTTGAGAGGGAGAGTCTGTTAAGAGAAAGGTGAGAGGGGAAGGAAGGGAAGGGAACGAGTGGGAAGAGAGAAGGGGGACGGGTATGGCAGCATTTGAGTGGACGGGAAGAGTATTGATTGTAATGAGTGCAAGATGGTTCATTGCTTAGTTCCATATCTTGAGGAATGAATCCCAACTGCCAGTGCATACTGCCATTCCGTCTTCCGTCACTCCCAAACAAGATACTCGATTGTCGTGACCAGCCAATACTCCTGTAATACATACAATAGACTCCGATACTCTTTATAGGTTCCAATTCGTCTTTTTTTGTCACTACTATAACTCTTATCTATAGACTATCAATTCTCTTCATAACTCACCGGCTCTTTCTTGTCTCATCGAATCCCATACATTGCAGTTGAAGTCATCGTATCCGGCGAATAGAAGTCGGCCGGACTTCGAGAAGGCTACTGATGTGATTCCTGCAATATTTAATTATTACCACCAGAACAGAAGTTAAAAAAACAGAAATGTCTAATTAGTATAGGATATTTATTGAAAAAAAGGAGTTATTCTTACCACAGATGATGTTATCGTGGGAGTACATGGCCAATTCTTGATCAGCTCGAATATCGAATAGTCTGCACGTCGCATCATCCGATCCAGTTGCGAATGCGTTTCCAGATGGGAAGAACTATAATGATAACATAAATACTCAATATATCTCAGTCAGTCGATAGTTGCCCTCATCTACATTGTATCATGAGAAAGGGGAATAAGACGAAAATGACTTACAGCGACAGCATTGATATCAGATTCGTGTCCAGGGAAGGTCTGCTTGCATTGTCCATCTCTGATATCCCATAGTTTCGCCGATGCATCACAAGCACCGGAGATGAAAGTGCGGAAGTCAGGAGAGAGGGAGAGAGACATGACATCTCCCGTATGACCAGTGAATGCAGATACTTGCTGACCCGTCTCGATATCCCACAATGCACTGAAATCAATTCATTCCATCTACAGTGCACTCCATTTCGTCTCTCCATCTACAGTATTCCCCTCATTCCCAATCTCCCTCATTCAATTCATTCCATTCTCATCTATGACAGCTCATTTCTCTTTTTCCCATCTCTCCAATTTGCGATCCTTTCTATTCCACTAAATCTTACGGGGGTGAATTCGAGGGTGGCAGATGTTTTCTGCCCTCCCCCCCCCCTCCTTCCATCTACAGTAGTACTTCCCTCTTTGTGTAACTAACCAAGTCATATCTCCAGATGAAGTGACAATCTGGTTATCATCGAGGAATCGACAGCAGGAAAGATATCCAGTGTGGCCGGGAAGTTCTCTCGATACTCTCACATTTCCCTCTCGAGTCTTCAGTGAGTAGATTGAACAGATGTTGTCAAGACCTGAACGAAACATCACATCATACAGAGATGAGATTACTCATATCACCCCCCCCCCTTCTTCCCATTTCTATCCCCTTCATATCCTTCCTTCCCATCACATACCTCCACAAGCAACGAATGATCCAGAAGGAGCATAAGCACAAGTCATCACCCATGATGATCGAAGAGGAATCGCGTGTACCTGAGAAAGAGATTCCATTACATTATTCCTCCTTTCATTCCATTCATAATACTTAATCATCTTGTATCATAATCATCTCTTCACCCATTGGAGTCGTCTATCCCCCATTCCCCTTCCCTTCCCCCTCTTCGCCTTTCCTCTTCTTCTCCCTCATCTTTCCCCTCCCCTTCTCCTTTCTCCCTCTGCCCATTCTCGTAGCCACGAAGACTCAAATCAATACTGCTATGCAGAGGGGAGAGAGGGACGAAAAGAGAAAGGAGAATGGGAGAGGGAAGGGGAGAGGGAAGAGAGAGAGGGAAGAGAGAGAGAAGAGGAACTCGCCAATTCCGTCTCAACCAGTAATGCCCTCTAACCCTCTCTTGGTCAAGCCTTTCCCTTCTCTTCCCTTTTAGAGATAGGGGAAGGATCTCTCATCACCTATCCCCATTCCTTCACACTAATCTACTTCTTCTTCTCTCTGGTTCTCTCTCATCTCTCTTCATTCCTCTTCATCTTCAACCATACGTAGTCAGGGCAACGACTGGGAAGGAACGAGAGAGTGGGAGGGGGAGGGGGGGATGGATAGGGTGACTGACTACTCATTACAGTATTCCATATCTCAAGTACATTCAAATACACCTCATCAAATCCAATCCCAAGAGAGATAAAGAAGAGTACTGTAACTGATACTAAGTACTAACAACTCACCTTATTCGTAGTGTATGAATCCCACACAATAAGTTTTCCATCTTGTGAGGCAGATACGAGATTGCGAGAATCGGATGCCCAGTGCATTGCATAGATCTTAGCCAGATGACCCCTATAATCAATCAATCGATATTTAATCAATGAAAGGTCTTGAAGGGAAAGATAAGGATACAGTACCTAAGAGTTCGTCTAGTTCTCATTTGAATACGTCCGATAGGCTCAAGATTGGCAGCGACAGAAGCGAGTGTCGTGTCATTCGCCGCTTTCCGAGCATCCTGAAATATATTCAATCAATCAATATTTTTCCCCTTCCTTCCATTTCCCCATTCCCATTCAATCCATTTATCTCCCATGGGAAAGCTATGATGAATACACAAGGGTGTACCTCAAACCCATCCCATCTTCCTCCCTCTCTCTCTCTCTCTAACAATACCCAATTTTCTTAGTCTCTTCAGAGACTACCAATCCCTCTTCTCTTCACCCCTCCATCTTCTCCCTTCTCCTTCTTTTCTTTCTCATTCCTATTATCGATGACACCTCTCTTCCATCATTCTTTCTCCCACTCACTCTCATGTACAACTTAATTTCCTCATTAATTTCGACCCCTTTAATTACGGGCTCAATCTGAAGGCACTTGGAGCGACAGAGGAAAGGGAGTGGAAAGGGGGTAGGGGAAGACGAGGGGAGAGGAAGGGGAGGGGGAGGGGAGAGGGGGGAAGAGAGGGAGCTTCTCCTCTAGACTGCCCTCTTCCCTTGATCGATCCATCCTCTCTCCCCTCCCTTCCCCTTCTCCCCTCTTTTCTCTCCCTCTGAATACTATGTCGATCCCCTCCTTCTATCTATACACTCCTCACTCACATCCTTTCAACCCAAGAGAGAGAGAGACAAAGAGATCAACACTATCAATCAAGTGATACAAGATAATACAGAACCAATCGATATCAAAGGGATGCACAATAGATGCTGAATAGCGAGAAAGATATCTGCAGAAAAGTGCGAAAGAACGTGAAAATAATGATTATACACAGCTAGAGTCACATTCCCATTCAATACAAATAAGCATAATATGAATTCACTAGAAATGACTATAACCCCGTTGTAAACAATGATACCCAGGATAAATTTTAGGAAATCAACATTCAAAATATAGCCAGAAATACGGGGGGGGGGACAACCTTGACAAAAAGAATGTTATAAAATTATGTTAAGATTCTTCAGATAAAAATATTTACAAAAAATAAACATATCAAAAAATAAGTTGCCAAAAACGTAGGAGAGAATGTTACAAGAAAACGGATGAGCTTTTGCCACCTTTGCTTACTTTTCGTTTTACAATTCGAAACTACTAAAAATATGCAGAGGACTTAAAGCTAATTGCACTTAGTAGTGACGAATGCCAAACCTTGTTGTGAAATTCCACATAGAAAACACCACGAACTAAGTTAATTAAAATTTGTAGTGTCAATAGGATTTGTGCAAAACAAATCAAAAGAAATGGAGTGAATAACACACAAGGCACCAGAAAGAATAGAAACACGAGAGGTAAGCGAGATCGATATGCGAGGCTTAACTGACGACACTCGGGTGATGAAAGATGATAAACCATACTATTATATCTAATTAATTGCATCCAAGTTAATTATTTGACACCCTCCCCTACATGTGGTGATAAACAAAAGCTGTTACAAGGGCTCATTTAAGGACGGGAATGAATAAATAGAATCAAAATAACATACTCTGATCTGGCTCTTGAGCTGTTCTGCCTCCTGTCGAAGCTGATCGAGTTCGCTCATAATGGCCGGATGGAGGGACGAAATCGATCGATTCTTCGATTAAATGAATAACGATCTTCTTCCCATACACACAACTGGGGCTGAGAGAGAGAGAGGAGACAGAGAAAAGAGAGAATACTCCCTCTCCACACGCTCCCCCTCCCTCTCCCTCCCCTTGGATCGATTCTACGCGTTGCGGTTCGCGTTGCGGCACTCCTCCCCCTTCGGCATTACCATGCCCAAACCGAAATCGAGGCTACACCAAATTCATATTTCTCTCGAAATATTGAAATATCCCGCGTTATCGACACTTTATCGAGATGTTTGGCATGCGAACATGAGCAGAAACATATTGCATGGATGTTAAGAAGTTTTCGCACATCACACATGGAAAAAAAGCCCCCTTCTAAGCTTAAACTCTAAAAAAAAGTCGCACATATTTCCTTTTTTGTGCGATAAACCCGCTTGTAAACTAGTTAACTACTCACCTTCCGTTGGTAGATGTAGACAGATGCGAATGAGTGAGAAGGTTACTGTAATGATATGAAAATAAGTGGGGACTTGGGAAAGGGAGGGGAAAGCGGGAAAGGGGAACATGTTAAATGTGTTTTACAAGTACAAGGTTAGATATTTACATAAACCGACGATTGCCGCGACGAAGCACAGAATCCCCCGTATCCAAATAATTAGCGCTATTAGGCAACAGTAAAGGGAGTAAAATAATTGGCTCAATAGGAAGCGGGTCTATAAATAGAGAGGGTTAAGAAAGGCGGTTAAAAAAGAAGTTCAAAATTTGAATAAATACCGTAACCTGGTGAAAAATGTTCGAATTGTGTTTGGAACGAAGAACTCTCGAACGGAGTTTCTGATAATATCAATCGATAGCATCTTTACTATTACCAAATATTTCAAAATAAATGCTAAATAATTTTGAAAAAAGGTTCGATATGTATAGAATAAGGGAAATATTTAAACGAGTTCTTTTTGCATAGTTCAGTTGTTTTTGAGAGATATAATGATCTCAAAAATAGCTACAATCT
>LS487909.1:35613-57013 GCA_900490705.1 Pristionchus arcanus
TAAATCGAGCACCAAACATGCGCAAAATCTTTCGCGCAAGCAGCACATCATGCGCGCAATCTTAGAGGACCTTATCGCGGCCCGGCTTTAGTGTACTAATAGTGATTTCTTTAGTGTACTATTAGGGAGGGAAAGCTCCTGATTCTGCCCGTCTCTCTTTAGTGTACTAATAGTGATCACTGGCCACGCCCCCTTTTATTAGTGTACTAATAGTGATCCAATACCAGAGTATATCAATAATCGAGTGGTTCATCAATCCTTCTTTTATTCCTTTTCAATTTCTTCTTTTAATTCTCTGGAATAATCATGTTTCTAATAGCATCGTTATCACATTGCTCATTGCAATCTCTCCACGTGTCTCTCTTAGTTCTCGGCCATTTATCGCCCCTTTTTCCACCCACAAATGAGATTATCAGATTATAATTCCATTCATTGTCACTCCTTGATCATTTGTGATTTGTATCTTCCCTTATTCATAATTATATAATATTATTTATTGCTGAGTAAGGTAAGGCTACATTCTACAAGAGAAGAGGACACGGTTTAGAGTAAGGAAGGGAGAAGAGGGAATGGGATGGAAGAGAGGGGAGGAGGATGCCACCTCACTGGGGAGGAGGGGAGAATGAAGCATAATCATCGATCGATAGGCACTACAGCCACTGAGAATGCACGGGGTATCGCAAGAATAAATAATCTTCTAGTGTATAATTAATAATATAAATAATGCACCGAGAGTGAATTCTCTCCTAATGACCGGGAAAAGGCCGAATAAATTACTATGCAAGCTTATTAGACGAAGAAAAGAAGAAGAATTCTAATTCATGAGTGGTAATTAGTAGTAGAATTTGGCCAGAGAAAGGAAAGGGAGTTATTATGCCTAGAGAAGAAGACATCATCGCATAATACTAAATGGCAATAAATGGTCGATTAGAAGTAGATACAAGGGGGGAAATCAATGCAATCAACAATTGCATTGTTGAGATGGAGGCTTCTGAGTTGTATTCGCATCCAATTTCGTTCCTTTTACTCCCTGATTGGGATCTTGCTGAAATGAAGAATATTAATCCCCCTCCTCCCCCCTCCTCCCCCCTCTCTCCCTTCCATACCTTATCCAGTGACTCAGCCATCTTATTACAGATAATCTCCACCAATTTTTCGAATACGGCCTTCACATTGATGTTCTCCTTTGCGGAAGTTTCGAAGAATTCCAAGCCTAAGAAGAAGAGGTTATGAATCCATTCATTATCTGATTAACCATACTCAATTGATCAGCCAATTGTCTTCCTCTATCACACGAGACGACTCTCTCTGCATCCATATCACATTTATTTCCAACGAGAACAACTTGAGCATTCTCCCATGAATATGTCTTGATCTGAGTGCACCTGAATGGAAATAGATTAGGGGATCACTTATTTATCTATTATCCATTTCTGCAGACCCCTCCCTCTGTACAATTATGGCTCATCTGAGATCCCCTCTGATTCCTCATTTCAAACTGATTTCCATCATTTCCCTTTTATCCTTCTCCCCTTCCCATTCTCTTCTTTTTGTATCCAACTATTCTTGCCCCATCGATTGATTTGTGAATGGGGATGGAAATTTGGCCATTTCTATTTCACAATGGCAATCCATTCAAAGTGATTCCACTGTTCTCTCCCTTTTTGCACATAATACAGAAGGAAAGAAGAAGAAGATGGAGATGGAGAAGATAAAAATGAGACAAAAAAAATAAGGAACAGAGAGATTCAGAAAAAGAATTACAATATGAGAAGATGATGATGATGACATTTCGTTCATTTACTCCAACCCTAATTATCGTTCATTAGATTTTCCTCCGTTTACGGAGAAATGAGAAGATTGAACGAAATTATTCTCGAAAGGAGACTGAATCGCATTGAGAAAGAAGTTGAGATGGATATGTTGATGACTTTGAAGGGAAAAAGAGCTTAGAGGAAAGGACTTCTCCCAGACTGAGTATCGTGTATGTCTGCCATGTTTAGTCAATTGTTCAGTGGGATTTCACGTTGGAAGAGTGAAAGGAGAGAAGGGATGAGAGAGATGGAAACAAGCCCTTTTCTCCCTTTCCATCGACGTTTTCCCTTCTTTTACTCATTGATTCGGTCTTTCGCCTGGGTGGAAAAGCTTAGGGAGAATAGGGGAGGAGAGAGAGACAAGAGACTAAGAAGGAAGAGAAGGGGGAAGAAAGGGGGGGGGGGATGAAGGACAGAAAAGATAGAGAGAATATGCACGGAGAAGACGTTTTCCCACTCAATTTAAATGAAGTGAACGACTTGAAGGATAAAGGGAAGGATTAGAAGGGAACACCCTCAAAATGAAGAAGAAGAGAAACAAAGAACGAAGAAGAGAATGAAGAGACTAACCAATCTTGGACGGAATTGAATGATTCTTCATTAGTGATATCATACATAAGAATGAATCCCATCGCTCCTCTATAGTATGCAGTTGTGATCGTTCTGTATCTCTCTTGTCCAGCTGTGTCCTGAGATGATTCCCCCTTTGAAGAGACGAGATAATCAAAGTAATCTTACCCATATCTGCAGTTTAACCCTCTTGTCTCCCTTGAAGACTGTCTTCACTTTGAAATCGATTCCTACTGTGGAAACGAATGCAGAAGTGAAGGAATCATCACAATATCGAAATAGGAATGAAGTCTTTCCTACTGATGAATTACCGATTATCAGCAACTGAAGAGGAGAAGATAAGAGAGGGGAAGGGGAGGGGAGGGGGGAGTACCTTGAACATATAATCGAAGTTCTGATCTCCTGATGGTTGCCCTCCTCCAGTTGCCGATTGAACAGCCATGACTGAAATAGAGAGAGATGAAGGTAGGAAAGAAGAAGGAAAAGGAGTGAATCTGGAAGGAAGACTGAGCATGTCTCTCCCTCTCTCTCTCTCTCTCTCTCCCTCTATAGACATCGATCGAAGACAGAAAGAGAAGAAGGGAGAGATGGATGGGAGAAGGAGAGGAAGAGAGAAGGGAGAAGAGGTGAGTGAGAGTATCCTCTTCTCTCTTCCAGAGGACGAAGAGATAGAAGAGAATGGTCGTCATCCAAAATGATGAACAAATAAAGAAGAAGAGAGAGAGAGAGGGAGAGGAGTCTAATACAAGAAGAGGATGAGGGATGAATCTTCCTCTCTCTTCCTCTCTTCTCTTCACTCCGCCCCCTTATTATGCCATCTGACACCACACATTCGATAACTGTACACGTCGTTTATTACATTGGAGATATGAACATGGAAATGAGTATGAAAGGGAATAAAGATGATAAAGAGTAGATGAAGTAGGTAGAATAGGACTGGTTCATAGAGTGAATGAACGAGGTTTAATGCATTCTTCCATGATCATTTCAAGTGTTGGAATGGGGCATTCCGATAGAGTTCGGGAACGAGACTGAAATGGAAATATTATGAGAAGGGAGGGAGGATAAAGCGACTGAAGAATGCATTTCTGCACCTAGCTATGATACACTAAAATGGGATGGGGGTAGATTCTATTTGATGTTCATTCATCTCTCTAGTACATTCTACTTGTTCATGTATTCCATCCAGATGGATTCTCTATTTCTGCACTGAATTCCTCAAAGAGATCCCGCTATGATTCGATTGTGTACATTCAGTGATACTAAGAGAATAAGCATCGGAAAGGAGAAGGGGAGGGGGGGGAGATAGCGCCTTCGTTTCACAACTTTCCAAACTCGTGGTGAAATCATGTGAAGGAAGCGTCCAAACACCCTGATTACATCGACTTGATGGATTACGGTAGGATGATGAGATAACTAATGGAAATGTCGAATATTACTAGAGAGAGAATATTTCCCGTCTATCCCTTGTAATGAATTTACCCTTCTCACCTCATAATTCTCCATCATTGGTTCACATGTCGATTCACTTCTTCTCTTACGAGTAGTAAGAGGTTGACTATAATTATCAATTGATTAGAGAGGGAGAAAGGGAGGGAGTTGCCTACCCATCAGTGTGTCTCTTCATGTGCTTTTCAAGCATTGCTGGAGATTTGGAAACATGCTTACAGCTGGGACATTTACGGGATCCTGAATGAAGACAAAACAATTATTGCATCTTCTGGTATAACCAAAAGTACCGTACCCTGATCAATACTTCGTGGAAGGGGGATTCCATGCCTGTAGTACTTGTGGAAGTGAATGTATCTGCAGACCGAACTCTATTCAATCAATAACCTCTATTCTACAGTATACCTCGCTTCTCTTGTAGTGAAATCACAGCTTTCAATATCACATTTGATGGGAGGATTGCGGTGATAGATGGTGACATGGTACGAGACAGAATTGTATCTACCGTATACCTGAAGGGAGGGAATAATACAAGAATGAAGAAGATACTCTACCTTCTTGCATACGAGACACATGAATCCATTATCCGTCTTCATAATATGCTTTCGATTACGGCACCAACCTGAAATATAAATAGATAATATCACGTCAAAATAGAACCCCAAAAATTTGATTCCCCGAGAGGTACAACTTTTTGCACATGTTGCATTTTGCTACTTTTCTACATTCCATAAGACTTGGTAATTTCTTGCAATACACGACACAATTTCTTGGAAAGGGTGTCCATTCTCATGTGACTGAGAGATAAGAGTCTGTAATCTCTCTTCGACCCGATCTGTCATGTGCTTCAATGTCCACTACTTCATCCCCATTCCAAACCCATGAGACCATCAATCTTACTTGTGATCATATCACATTCTAAGCAGTTCTAAAGTTAGCGCTAGCTTGTTTTTATATGGATCATATTTCAAAGGTCGAGAGGTCATTGGAACAAATTTGTAGATCAATAAGGGATGAGTAGACCAAAGATGAGTAAATAGTTGTAAACTCGTGTGTCCATACCTTCGTTATCATCATTCGGGATGGTTAATTCTTTCCCATTTGATGTTCCCACTTCAGGAGTTTCTTGTGAATTGGATGATAACGTGGGTGAAGACAATTCCATTGGAGTTTGTGCAGCCAACGTTGAAAATAGTTGCTGCAAGTACTACAGTGTCCTCCTTAGATCATTCGAAGACAATTGGTTTGGAGTTGAAGCTAGGCGTTCAATAGAAGATACTACTGTACCTGCATGAGGGAATAATTGATTATCTGCTGTTGTACAATCTGAGGGAAGAGAGGATTCGTAAGATGAAGAGGAATATCTGAATTGATCTTTGATCTTTGAACTGGATCGAAAAGGGGGGATTGCATCAGATAAGAGTGACACAGGGTGAAGTCAAGGGTTGATCACGAGACGTCCATGAAATAGTGAAGAGAATCTACGATAGATCTTACCCGTTTGAAGTGAATTCGATTGAGGAGAAGATAGAAGAAGTGATTGGGGCTGCATTAACAATTGAGTGAGAGCCTCCATTGAGGTCTCACAGGATATAGTAGTCATCAATGATTGATCTATCTGAAGGAAGGAGATTACGGTAGATCGGAGAGGAAAGGGACACGGAACGATCAAAGTGATCTCCACTCTATGTTCACACGTGTTGCCATCAAATGAAAAACAAAGGAATCTGGGGGTCGTGGGGAAGAAAGGGAAAAGAGAGATGATAGGAGGGGAGAAAGTGAGAATGAAGACTGATAAGAATAAAGGAGAGAGGTCATCCACTCATTCTTATCGAATAAGACCTGTCAGATGAGGTCACACCTACTAGTGCTAATTCTGCAACTTTCCCCTTCAACAATTATCTGATGCGGTAATTAAAGGGATACTGTAATGGTTGAGATACTCTTAATATACTCGCTACTATGCTTCATCCTTTCATACAACGCATGTAAAACAAAACGAGAATATGCGAGCAAAGGGAATTGGAAGAAAAAATTGAGGTATAATGATAAAGATTACGAATAACGGAATGGAGTCAAAGGGGCTGAGTATATCAAGTATCGTGAAAAGGAGAGAGAAGGAAGAGAAGGGGAAGGGTCAGAAAAGACCAATAATATAATAGCATCTTCTATCCATAAAGAAATCGAAAGTACAGGTGTTGAGTGATACATGAAATGGAATGATTACAATCAACCCGTAAGATGGGGACTCACAAGAGAACCTGAAGAAACTACGAGACAGAATATGCACTCTCTTCAATTGATATACTATCTCAATTTGAGAGAAGCAAGTGAAATCATGCTAATGAAGAGATCAGAAGAGAGGGGAAAGAGGCTAGCGTATTGTATTGGAGGAAAAGAATCAATCAAAGAAAATGAACATAAAAAATAACTACACACGAGTAGGGGGTAATAATTAAGTGGACACTACTGTGGAATCGGGAGGAGTTTTACATAAATAAATTGTAATGGGAGGATGCATAGAAAGTAGGGAAAGACTCACCTAATCTCTACGTTTCAAGGCATTCACTCTAATGCTTATACAATACATAATAATTAATATTTACAATCAAAGTAAAGTCGGTTAAGGAACCAGTAAGGGGGATACGATATGAAAAGAAAGTGGTACGGTAATATTTAAGAGAGATGAAGAGGGGGAGGAGAGACTAGAGTGAAAGGGGGATTACTGTAGCGAGAGAAGAGAAAGATGAGATAATTGGGATGAAGTGCCAACTAGAGGAGTTGATGAAGAATGAAGAATAAGAGAATCGTCCTCTTTCGATGTCGTATCTGAAGAAGAATAAGTGATTCGAGGTTATCAAGAGTGGGAGGAGGAAAGAGAAGGGAGGGGAAGGAGATGCATCACTTCCTTTCACATCAAACAGTGCGAGGAAATGGTAATAAAGTGAGACTGATTCACTTCTCGATCCAAGGAAAGAAGAGCCAATCGAGGCAAGAACTATTGTTTGACGATTCACAATGTATACGAGAGGAATACGATGGACATCTTCACAAAACTCTTCAGTTCATACCGTATTCATACCTGTGCCAAGTATGCACTTGGAATTTTTGATACATATAACGGGTAGCCGCAATAAATTTAGATTTTTTAACTGGTGGCCGCCCTATTCCTCTCACAAACCGTTTTATTTTGCGCAAAACTCTCACAAAATTCAAAATTTTGGGGCCGCGTACTGGAGTATTTACGTACTCAGGTATGGCCGTATTCCTCCTCCAATCAATGAATAATATTAAATAACATACTACTTCTTGCGACACTTGCATAAGTAGTGGGAGTAGTGACAGTCTCCCTTACAGCAGATTCCTCTCCAGCCAATTCGATCAATTTGAGTGGATCCATCCTTCAATCGAGTGACGTCATTCCTAATCCAAACTACTTTGTCCTCTCCCCTCTCTCTCTCTTATCTCACTCGTGCTTCCATCTCCTCGCAACAACCAACCTATGTTTTGATATTGGCACCCCACATTGTGTTTTGAAAGAGTGATCTATGTAATATCACTCTACACCAGTATTGGGATAATAAATGAATGGATACGAGAGAAGGGAGATGGTACATAATGAGTACAAACCTTCCAGTTGCCTTCTGTTGCAGTACTTGTGCATACGAAGTCTTCGAATCATTCCGTTCACTTCTGTCTTTCCTGAAGATACAGTATCTATCCAATCCTTCGTCGTACACCCCCCCCCTCTCTTCCATCCCTTCACTACTCCCATAACTCACAATGGAAGTTCATCTCGATCTCCATCCGTATCATCTCCATTCTTCTTTGTCTTCTCTCCCTCAATTCACATCGTTATTGCGTCTAACAAACATTCCCTATGTCTGACCATCCTCTCACTTTACAATATACCATTCCATTCAATAGTAGACATAATCATGATCTGATTGAAGTGAAATCTCAATCTCCTTACCCGTTCTCCCTTTGGTTTCAATTCGAGAGTGTGCTTCTTCATATCTCGAGGAGTTCGTCGTCCTTCCAATAATCCCTATAATCAATTCCTTGATATCATTCATTATCATGAAACAGAGAAGAAATCAAACATCTATTCTAAATATTGAAGAGAGATTAAAAATGGTGGTAGTGTTGACCTTCTTCTCTTCTCCCGATTCCATTCCATCAGAATGGGCATTCGGAGGTGGAGGAAGACTGCAATATAATTATGTATATCATCGTAATACACTTTACAATTACTCCAACTACTAACTTGTACATATTGATAGTTGCATTGCTTGATCTCGATATATTGAGTGAATCATCCATAGATTGATCCCCTCCCGTTGTTGAGAATATCGATCTACAATACCATTTCATTCATATCATTATTTTTCCTCTCTCTCTTTCTCACCCATGACTGAGATTGATAGAGCTATTACTAATGGAAGAAGCCATGATTGCAGTTGTCGTGGAGGGAGTACGAATAGAAGGAGAATACACTTTCTCCATCTCTTCCTCTCCAAGAGATGTATTCACTGTGAGAAAGGGAGGATGGAGAGGAGAAGGAAGATTCGGCGGAATGGAGAAGGTACATGGTTGAATTGGATGGGAGAGAACGGGATGAGGTGATATGGATGATATAGGATGAATGAGAGTATGAGAAGTATAGGGAGATGCGAATAATTGATGATGAACTGGCTGAGACATCATCTCCTCACGAAAGCGAATCTCACGAGAATGAATACGACTCTGAAAGAATTTGACATTCCACTTCAAATCAACTATCCGGTAAATGAATTCTATTTCTCAAGATCTGACGAAAATACCTATCAACAGATACTCGGTATTTGCATATCAGACCAATTAATTAATTTTCGACATATAATAAATCAATCAAGTGACACGCTTAATTGATTTATCATGTAAATATGAAATATCGTTGGAATAAATGAAAGTGCAAACTAACGGATGCATAGATGGGTCCGACTGATCTTGACAGTTTGGATACGATATCAGGATTGAAGAGTGGACAATGAGGAATAGAGGGAGGAGCCATCTTATCCATCAATTGAAAAGAGATATATTGTGAGTGGGATGAATACTTACATTCAGAAATCTTCCTCCTAAATCGTACATCTGCTGGATATTATACTCACTCGTACAGATTGCAACGAAGTGCTGCAATAAGAACATCAAATATACCACATGTGACGATATATCGTATCTTACATCATCTTCCACTGATTCATTAAAAAAAACTAATAATATAAAACACTGCGTAAAATCAATGATAAACTGACTCGATATGGTTCCGAGGGAAGTTTCATCTCTGGTTCCAATTCACTCTTCTCCATTCTAATTGTCAGATTATTCTCTCTGACGAAGTAGTGTTTACTCCTCACATCAACATTCGATATGGGATCTTGCAGAGTGAAGTTCTCTATATCGAGACACAACTGAGCTGGGAGCAGGTCCTGTTAATACAACTTTCCAAAATCAGAATTAACTGAATGAACAATCTAACCAGAATCATCCTCCTCGCTGCAAGAATTGCATCAACTTTGCCTGAACACATAACAGCGAGATGTTTCTGTCGAGTACTATACGGATGGCCGAGAGGAAAGTGAATTGTTGCCCGAGTCTCCTTCGATATTGCTACCTCAACACAATACCTTTATCACATATTCACACGAAAATATATTTATATATTACACAGATATTCGGAACATCGTTACGAGCAACCACTAAAAATAACCCAAAAAAAACTCCATAATTTAAAGAGAAACAATTACTCACCAATACAGTCCCCTCAGGCTTACCCACAAGAATGTCTCTGTAAGCTGAAGGGAAGTCAATCACAGTGAGTACCTGTATCAATAGTTCGTTTTACTCAGATATGTGGAAAGATAACCTGCGCATCTTGGACATCTTCTGGTTTGTACAGTTTGGAGAGGAGAACGTTAACTGCACAAATAATAGCTCCTTCCTCAGATACAGCACCAACCACGACTAACATTGGAGTCTGAGTTCATTACATTAACAAAACACATTCCTCTGCGACCACTACCACTTCATTATACCTTTGTTGTATTGAAATAAACTTACAGTTCTTTGTAAGGAGAATATTAGTGAGGGGAAGGGAAGGGTTCCATCTTTCTGTGCACACTCTAACCATTCACGAGCACATGACAAATTCATGTTACTTTTCTGGAGCGGAAGAGTCACTGAGATTGTTGCCATTTCCTGTAAAATATCTTAATCTCTTCGAAACCACAAACCAATCACTAACCCGAATACGCTGTCTTACGTGCTCGACTTCGTGCATTCTACCAGTAATCGTCACCTGTTCAACATTCATCATTCGTTATCATTCGTTAATATACTAACCTGATTGACATACTGAAGAACGGTAGGATCCTTTTCAGGGAGGCGAATGAGCGTATTAGACTCTCGTAGAAGAGCAGCCATTCCAGTCGAGACAGATGGACTAGCGAGTAACTGATGGTGACCAGAGACCTCGATGCACAGAGTGACACGCATGTGATCCAACGTCACCTTCAGTTAAGCAATGCATCAAATTCACGTATATAAGCCTCGAACCATCGGAAGTCTTGGCAAGTATGCTCCCCTGCGTTGACATTGGTCAATCGTTGATCGTCTCTTCTGATCGTATAGAAGCTTCGTTCTCTTTTGCTGTTCCTCTTGCATCTGGGAAATAATAATTCAAACAGGTCTACATACATCAACAACGCACGATAATAGATTGCTGTCCATCGTGGAAGAAATTAGTCTCTTGTTGGTCAAAAGTGTAATGATCCAGCCTTCGAGGATCACCTCTGTGCGAATAGTAATTGCCGCGGTGATCACCTCTCCACTCGCCTCCCCCGTTCTGCATTCAATCTCTGGAAAAAATACCAACTTATGAGAACAAATAAGAAGCCAAAGCGGTGAAAAAGTTATGAGGGAACAACTCGAAATTAAGCAACTTTGTCATGGCAGTACTGTACCAGAAATAATGTTTCCCGCCGCCAAAGTAAAGGTTCCCACCGCGAAATTTCTCTATCGACTTTTAGAGCGACTAGGGTTGTTTTCAATCGTTTGTTCTGAACTGTTGTTCTCTTCCATGAACATTGTAATAATTTTTTTTTAAATTCCAGACTGTCATGCCCAACAATAACTACAACTGGCCAGGCTGGGGCGGGCCAGGATGGTTTCCCACTTTACCAAATGTGACTCCAGGTACCTATAGGTATACCTATTTTCTCTGGTACAAATTCAAACAGTGTTGTTTTGTTTGAGCTCACATATAACTTAGGTAATAAGAAGATTCTTTTTTTTCTTGCAGTAATGCAATGTGCTCTTGTTATTTTAAGATTCAAAATAATTTATTGCATTGTAATTTCAAATTGCACTCAGACCCTTCTACGAAGATGGTCTAGGATCTCATTGTCATTTTTGAACTGTGTGTCGAAGGGAACATCGTGTTTGCATCCGATTCTGTAGTTGATGGTCGAGTTGAGACATTTTCCAGATCTCCACAGGAACCATTCATCTTCTCTCTGTAATTGAAATTTAGTTAATATTCATCATTGCCGTGGTCACCTTCTCAATTTGGTATGTGTAGAAATTGAAGCAAGCTCTGTGTCCTTGGTCGACATGTGCGATGAATACAGTATGACTCTTAGGACATACGAGATCACAGTACTCTCGCTCTTCACCCTTCGGACCTTCTTCCTGCAATTGCCCTTGGATGCTCAATTCCCATTAGCCCTTGTCTCACTGCGACATCTCTCGCTCTACCTCTCTGTTGAATCTTTCTCTCCTTTCACTCGAGTTGTGTAACACGAAAAGTTGAAAGGTAGGAATAACCGTTTTGGAACGAACCTTGAAGCATCCAGTGCCAATGGGCAAGTCTCGTCCATCCTCAAGTTCCTCATTCTTGAGTACCAAATGGCACGTTGCTTCATCTCCTCCTCCTCTGATACTTCCAGAGGGAGTAGAGCATTTAAGTTCACGATACTCTTAATATGTATCATTACTCGATGAATATCATGAAGGGAGTACTTACGGTGGTACGAGTACACAGTAACTATGAGAAAGGTTGAAAGGAGGAATGGTAGATGTTGCGACATTGTTATGGATGGGAATGGTCTGTGGCTATCTGCACTCCTTTTATATACAAGGATGAGAGATGGCTCAACCGGTCTAATCTCCTTCGAGAGATATATCAAAGTGATTGTGTTTCTTGCTTGTGTATGCATCATAAGTGGAATCTCATCACAACTCCTTCCAATCCATCGACCTTTCCCTTCCCGGAACGAGAGAGATGCACAGAGAAATGGAGAGAGATACTCAATCATTACGCCTAACCTCTACTTTATAACTCGCCCTTCACTTGAACTTGATCCAGTGTGTGACCTGACGTTCCCTCTCGTATCACAGCAGCGTATCCTCGAGGAACCAATCATTCGAATTTGAGTTACCATTCGAAACGCAGTGAAAAGAGAAAGTTATCTTTAAAAATGATCCATGCGAGAACGTCGAAAAGAGAAAGATAGGAAACACCAAGACAACAAGTGGGACAGCGAGAAGTGATTAGCTCTGTTCGTTCACTGCGTGTCAAAGTAATCACTCATTATCAAGTTAGCTGTGATAAGCTCACTCTCATCTCGTTATTGGTACATGATCTCGATGAGTGTTTCAAACGTACATCTTTTCGTTTCATAGCTTACGTAATTCCGATCTAATAACCGATAAGAATGAGAAGTGGGAAAGATACGAGGAAGAAGTTGCATGCATGACCTTATCGGTTCAGTTTTTGAGGAACACCCTTGAGTTGGTCGAAAGAAGTGGGAGGAGTCAAGAGGTTCGGGCTCGGATAACTATGTCGATACCTAGAACTTGCTAAAAAGTGAGACGATGGGGGGAAGTATTTAAGGGCAGCGGGCGAGCAATCCTTAGCAGCATTCGCTCCTTCCTCCTTCCCCCAAGGTGAGTCGAGAATCATTCACATTTACTCATGTTGCTTTACCCTTTGTCTCACTCCTTGGACACTCCTCATTCCAGATGACTACAGGGATCTTCCTTGTATCCCTACTGCCACTACTGGCATTGTGAGTACTTTTATTCTTATGTCGTATTCTTATCCTTTCTGCAAAGGCGCAAGGTCCATCTTTCAGATCAGCCCCGACACATGGTGGATTGGATACAGACGCTTCCCTGCAAGGCAATGTTAGACGGATCGACACTCGATCTCCACAAGGCCACATAGATTCCCCTCTCTACTACAATCAAGGGGTTCACTTTGCTCCCACTCAGCAGTTCTACTACACTAACGATGCTCTGTGAGTAATTATTTTGTTGTTTTTTATATTTAATTTATTCGAGTTCTTTCATAACTTGATATGTTCAGACCATCAGTCATCGCTCCTGCTCATGTAGCACCTCAGCCGACTCTTCCATCTGCTGCGTATTTGCACCCTTCAGTGCCCGTCTACACTGCCAATCAGGTGGCCTCTGCCTCCACTCACATTCACGTCGAGGCTGGTCCCGATGCTGACGTCAAGGCGTCCGGAGACGCCCGCGTCGATACGATTCCCGTCCCTGCAGCTGCTGCCGCTGCTCCCCTTCCCCTCCCCCTTTCACCTACTCCTGCCATCCCTGCCGCTCCTGTCGTCCCTGCTTTCCCTACTTACCCTGCCTTCCCCACTTTCCCCTCCGAACTGACTGCCCCAGCCTTCCCCTCTCTCCCTCTCCCCACTCCAACCATAATCCCTCACCCCCTCGAAGTACCCGTTCCTTCTCCTGTCGCCGTCCCTACTCCCTTCGGATTCCCCATCGACACTCCGATTGCATTCCCCTTTCATATCGACACTCCCATTCCTTCCCCCGTCGAAGTCCCTCAGCCCGTAGCTGCTCCATTCAGAGTGGATGTTCCCGTCGCCACTCCCGTTGATGTTCCCACTCCCGTGCCTGTCCCTACTCCCGTCGAGGTCCCGGTTCCTCAGACCATTGACGTGCCCGTGCCCGTTCCTCAGCCTCCTACCATCATTGAGAAAGTTCGTGTCCCGGTGCCAATCAATATCCCGGTTCCTACCCCGGTCGATGTACCCGTTCCAGTGGATGTTCCCGTACCGGTTGACGTTCCTGTCAGAATCGAGGTCCCCCAACCCGTTCCTGTGCAGGTCCCCGTCGATGTTCCCGTCCGAGTGAATGTGGATGCTCCCTTCGAAGTCAAGGTCCCCGTCCAGGTTCCCGTTCCTCAGCCCGTCGACGTTCCTGTACCCGTGCCCGTCCCTCAGCCTCCTCAGGTAAATTTTGTAAACAACTGTTTTTTTTTAAATCAGTGACATACTCATTTACTCCTCTCCTTCAGGTGATCGTACGACCCGTGCCTGTACCTGTGCCTATCCCTCAGCCTGTGCCGGTCCCTGTCCCTCAACCCATCATCGTTCCTCCTCCTGCCATCCAGCAAGTTCCTGTCCCCACCCCAGTCAACGTGGCCGTCCCTCAACCCGTGGATGTCCCCGTTGATGTGCCTACTCCTGTTCCCGTAGACGTCCCAGTGCAGATTGGAGTGCCTCAAACTGTTCCTCAGCCTTTCCCCGTCCAAGTATCCGTCCCTACTCCTTTCGATGCACCTACTCCCTTCAACGTGCCCACTCCCGTTCCTGTCCCTCAACCTTTCGATGTCCCTGTGGCTCATCCAGTGGCTCTCCCTCCTCAGATCATTGAGAATCCCGTGGCTGTTCCTCAACCTGTGCCCGTACCTCAGCCGATCGCAGTTTCCACTCCCTACATCGCAGCCACTCCACTCCCTGCCGTTGCTCCCATTGTCGAACCTGCTATCAGAGTAACTGCTCTTCCTTACGATACTCCTGCTCTCCCTGCCGTATCTGCCACTCCCATCACTGCGCCTCTCGTTGAGAGCCCTCCCACCTCATTTGGATACGACGTTTCTGTTCCTCTCATCGCTGCTCAGCCTGCACCCGTCGTAGCTCCTGTGGTTGAGGCTGCCCCAGCTGCTATCGGGTACGACTACTCCACTCCCTTCGTTCATGCAACACCATCTCCCGTGGCTGCACCCATAGTTGAAGCTGCTCCTGTCTCCTTCGGATACGACTTCGCCCCCGTGGCAACTCCTACAGTTGACCCAGCTCCGATCGCCCTCCCCCAAGGATATGAACTTCCCGTTGCTGGCTCCGCGACTCCCGTGCTCAGCTACCCGCAGTTCCTCCCTGCCTCTCCCCTACCTGTCGCTACTCCCATCATCTCCCCTCCTCCTGCTATCCAACAAGTGCCCGTACCATCACCCGTTTCGATCGCCGTCCCCACCCCTGTCGATATCGCCGTTGCTACGCCTCAACCCTTCGATGTACCTGTGCCTGCTCCAGTTGAAGTCCCTCAGCCCGTAGCTGCTCCATTCAGAGTGGATGTTCCCGTCGCCACTCCCGTTGATGTTCCCACTCCCGTGCCTGTCCCTACTCCCGTCGAGGTCCCGGTTCCTCAGACCATTGACGTGCCCGTGGCCGTTCCTCAGCCTCCTACCATCATTGAGAAAGTTCGTGTCCCGGTGCCAATCAATATCCCGGTTCCTACCCCGGTCGATGTACCCGTTCCAGTGGATGTTCCCGTACCGGTTGACGTTCCTGTCAGAATCGAGGTTCCCCAACCCGTTCATGTGCCGGTCCCCGTCGATGTTCCCGTCCGAGTGAATGTGGATGCTCCCTTCGAAGTCAAGGTCCCCGTCCAGGTTCCCGTTCCTCAGCCCGTCGACGTTCCTGTACCCGTGCCCGTCCCTCAGCCTCCTCAGGTAATGATTATTTCATCAACACCCATAGATTTTCCTCATATTATTCATAGAAAATAACCCGTATCGTTCAGGTGATCGAACGACCCGTTCCTCAGCCGGTGCCCGTACCTCAGCCCGTTCCCGTTCCCATTCCTCAGCCAGTGGCTATCCCCACTCCCGTCTTTGCTTCTCCTGCTCCCATCATCACAGTGACTGCTGCTCCTATCGCTGCTGTGCCTGTGCAACCCCCTGTCGCTCTCGTCCTTCCATCCATCGAACAGACCCCCCTCTCATTCCCTACCTTCGAGACAGCTCCCATCGCTCTTCCTCAATCCACCATCGAAGCTGCCCCCGTTACAGTGCCGGCAGTGGAGGCCGTAGCCCCCGTTGCTCTTCCTATCTCGGAAGACCTCGTGGTCAGACAGTCGAACGAGGGGCTGGGATCTCAGAATCAACGAACGATCATCTCCAATCTGCACAATGGCCGTCCTCGTATCATTGTCTCTCAGAGACAGAGCATTGGGAAGAGACTCGCTACTCTCGAAGCCGAGATCGCTGCTGAAGTCGCCAGTGATCTACTCGTTCCTGCCATCGCTGAACTACCTCCTGCAGCAGCCGCAGCTGTCCCTGCTGCACCCGTGGCTGCACAACCATTCCAGCCACCCTTCCTACAGGGAGAATTTCCCTTCGGATTTCCCTTCAAGAACTAAGTAGGAACTAGATTTGACTGCTAGGTAGTTAGTGTATTCATTCCATCTCAAAACGAGTGCCATTCGAAGCTTGGCTCGACTCTCCCTCTACGAGCATTGATCTCCCGTTGTTGTCACTTAGCGACTAGTAATTTTTATTGTTGACGATGTCATCAACTGTCTGTACATTGAGGTTCTCCATATCTATTTCATGCATGTACGCATGGTATTTATTATTTTCGTGTTAATATTGTGCTTTCGACAAATGAATATATTGTTGTACAGCGAAGCCAATATCTTACACATGTTATGTTCGCACATTTGAAGGAATGGAGATGACATTGAATAGACAATTGGAAGGACGAGAGTCACTTCTATCCTTGAACACTTGTTTAGCTAATTTAGCCCCCGGCGTTACCTTCGAGAGCGTTGATTAGATAATTTGTCTTCTAAGGGTATATAGAGGGAATGGACATCCCCGTGACATGAATACTTTGATCTTTATATTTGAAACAAGTCTCATATTTGACTCTCTCGGACAAGGGCATTTCCACAGGATAAAATCGATGGGCGTCTCTGATTGACCCCGATCTCTTCATTTAGTACGCTCTCTTTCTCTCGATCAAGACTGGAAATGGACTATACACTCTATCACCTCTCTCTCTCTCTTCTTCGAGTGAGAGAATGCGACCCGCGCCAAATATTACCTCATTCATTTCCCGCTTTTTATGAGACCTACCGCTTTCCTTTTAATTTGAATATTCCAACTTTTTGGATGGTTTTTCTAAACAATTGGTCCATTTAGAATACTTATTTTATATTTTTTTTTAGCAATGGCGTCTCAGCCCGATCTCACGGGAGCCCCAAATGAAGCAGATAATATTATGGAGATGCTTGGAGGAATGGGAGGAGTGGTATGGTTACTACTACTATGTATACTACTACTGTCTAAGAAAGGAATATAAAGGATACTTTTTATCCATTCTTTCCTTAGATTCGCACATAACGAACAGAAGAGATTATTGTACTATTTATAGGATGGAATGAATCTGATGATTCAGCACATGCTGCAGATGCAGCAGATGCAGCTGCAGCCTGATTCACATTCTCAAATGAGTGTATCGGATACGGTAAGGGATGATTTTAGTAGTGTCATATCTCCTCATTTCGTAGGCATCTGCATCATCACTAGAAGAAGGGAAGAATGAATCATCATCTCAATCATCTGGATCCCATACTCCATCTCATTCAGTCTCACCTCCACACGAAGAAATGGATCAAAATGTGGAAAGTATCATAGAGGCTATTCACAATGATATTAAGTGAGGCCATACTTTGCATGTTCCTTCCCTTCTCCCTCTCTTCATCCCCCATTCGACTATGATTCAGTAGCTGAATACATGCTAATCATCAACGTGGGCCTCTAATTCCATTCACATGACTAACACTCTCCAGTTATTGTACTTTCTCTCCGTTCTCTCACTAGATTTCTCCCGCAATCAATTCCTTCATTTCAGTGGTAGATCAAGTCCTTCCCCTCAGAGGATGATTCCCTCTTCATCTCAATCATCCAATCGAGAATCATATATGGAATGTTTCACATCTTCGAATGATGAGGAAGTGAGAGCTCTCGTGTATTCTCTCTTCGTCGTCAGTAAAGGAACGTCCAAGGATGGATACGAGAAGTATGTTTATTCCTACTTATCAATTGTGTATCGGCACGATGTAATGTTACTCTTTACCTTTTCAGTTTCGAATGTTTCACTCGTACGAAGAATAAGTGTCGATTCAAGGTCCGAGTCAAGAGGAGAGACGATGGAGTGTACGTTCTCATTATTATTTTGAATAGCATGTTGCACTTTTGTTCAATTTTGGTCGTTCCCCGTGTTAACATTATTCATCGGATTGAGTGGATCATTTCTGTTTCGTCCATTCTCGTTGTTTTTATCGAGCGAAATTCCCACATAGTGATGATCTATAAACTTCCCTTGTGATGTATTGTGGTACATCAATTAGAAAACATTTTTTGTGTCATAATTGTCATAATGTTTAGGTTCGTCGTTGAAGAGAGAGGATGTCATTCTCATTCATATGAAGGGAAGGAATTCAGTTCGCAGGGACTCCCCAAGTAAGTTGCCATTCTTATTTGGTATTGCAATATCTTGATAGATTCATAGACATAGGCTTGATAGATTTTAGATTCAGCCTGTTAGTCGAAACTAGCACTAGTGGGCGCCAGCGCTCTCTCTCTTCTTTAGCGCCCGCTCGCTCCCCCATCTTGATTGCCCTTATGGCGCAGTTGGGTGCGCTCTGTCCTTGCGTTCGTGAGGTTGGCACGGATCCCCTGCCCTGCATCTGGCAAAAATCCGCCTAAGTGCGCCCAGGAGTGCCAGCAATAGAAAGTGCGGTGATGAGCAACGAAGCCTAAAATCTGAAAACATAAGTCGTGTTGTGTCAATGATAGGACTGAGCACTTTTGCCATTCTGTTATTAAATAAAAACTTTTTGAAAACATCGAACGTATAATCAATAGGATTCCGTACTTTTCAGTTTTGTATTGTTAATTTTCAGGCAAATCCGAGAGATAGTGGACAAATCATTCTCTGAGGGATGGAACAATGATATGAGACAACAAGCTGTTGACGAATGCGTACGTTGATATTCTATGCCATATTTCAGCGTGAATTTAAGGTGTCTCGACATGGATTTCCTCCGAATCCGAGAATGAATCGTCAGATCGATAATCGTCTTTCTTATCTTCGTCGTACGAAGAATATTTCATCTAGTCATTCGATGGTTCCCTCCAGTCTTTCCATTGGTGCTTCTTCTTTCCCTTCCTTCGCTAATTCGGCCCTTGCTTCTCTTCTCGAGAATCCATCAGATACCTTTCCCTCTATAGATGTGAATGCTCTCGCACAACTAATGGTAGCTCAACAGGAATCAATGGTTTCTGGTTCCTTCCCTTCTAATCCCAACTGAAACATTCTTTACTTTATATTCACACCTGATGTTGATTTATCCTATACATACTTTCATAGGTATTTTTGTAGCTTTTTTATACCATGACTACTTTTGGAATAGTCTTTCACTCGGTAGATCAGATCGATCTTTAATCTGTTACTACCATGACTTCCCCGACTACCAAATACCGTATTTTACTGTATCGTCGTTAACTTTCGTGTGACATGCATATCGTTTGTATTCTCTTCATTCTGATTTTTCCTGCTTCATTTCACCCAAGTTAACCGATTGAAATACAAATGTTGAACATGGAATGTCAAAATCTGATATACAACCAACATCCTATATAACATAGAAACTACACAAAAATACAATACAAATGAAAGTCTATCATCTACTTGCGAGCAGCGAATTCAGGAAGAGACTGTTTGAGTGCCTCAGGGAGGGCATTCAGATAGTCAGAGTGTTTAACCTGCGTAGAAAGATGATTGATAGGAAGGGAGAGGAAAGCATACCCAGGGAGCAGTTGCCAATACTCCACCTGAATTACCCTTCTGAATATCAGATGAGTAGATTAGTTGACGACCAGAAATATCTGTGAGAGTACCTCCTGCAAGAAAATTGCATCACATATACTCAACAACACTTTTTAAACAGGCCAATCATATAACCAATTATCAGATTAGACGTACCAGCAGCCTCTAGGATAGCTTGAGGTGCAGCAGTGTCCCACTTCTTACATCCTGGACTAGCAAATACATACGCTGCTGCTCCCTCCAACACTTTGAGCACCTCAACATTATCGATTGATTTGATATAATCGATAGATCTACCTTGAATCCAGCTCCGCCCACTCGTACGACATTCGTCGAAAGACCGCGTCGTTCCAGTTCCTAAATAAGAGTTACCGTATTCAATCTTCTTCCTATCGTATTCCTTACCTTAAGTGCCTCTTCTACCGTAGCCGTGCCATGACTCTTCGTTGTCACGATAACTTTCTCATTCTTCTCCTTAGCAACTTCAATTCCATGAACTCCCAATCCCTTGACAGCCCAGATTGTTCTACTCTCTCCAGTGGGGAAAGACCACGGTTGATGGATGACTCCTCCCACCACTGATCCCTAGAATAATCAAGTCATGAAATAGAACAATAGAATGTGTCATCACAACATTACGAGCATCACGAATCGAAAAGCAGAACAAAGGAAAAGGAAGACGTCACTAATCCCTATCCAAATCTCATAATCACAAACCTTGTAAGCGATTCCGATGAGTACAGTCACTTGCTGGAGAGTGGCTGGAAATACATGGTCAGCTTAGTCTCCTATCCTCAAAATATGTACTAACTACCGTACTCACCAATGCAAGTCTTATCCTCTGCTCTGGCCAATTCAGTAGTTCCATCAAGGGGATCAACCCATACAACGACGTCATCTGATTCTTCGATCGAAGAAAGATCAGAAGGGAAAGAAAGATTGAGAACATCAAGAGATGCTCCATCTTCCAGCACTTCCACTTTAGATACTTTCTCCTGCAAAGAACTTCTCATTCCATTCTTATTCTCTCTCCTTACCTCTTCTCCAATGATACAAATCTTCTTGAACTTCTTCTGTAGACTCTGGACGATAAGATATTGTGCAGCTCTATCAGCTTCAGTCTGGGGATCATAAGCAGTTTCTGATCCCTTGTCGATCACTCCCAAATCTCCCTTCGCAAGAATGCTCTGGACAATACAATTCATTTCATTGAAAGATGTAAACGATCAACCTTCATGAGACTTCCAGCCGATTGGGATACTTTAACAGAGGATGCAACGAGACGAGAGAGGAAACAAGCCTTGCCGTACATTTCAGTTTCTGTTCCACTCATTTCCCAGATATCTCCCACTGCAATTCCAGTGATTCTGTAATAGTATCATTCAACGACAAATACTCGTCGCGTTCCAAACACTACTCAGATACTGCAAACGATAGATACGAGCCATATTACTTTTATCACCGTATCGCAAGTAAACATAAATAGATCGGAACGATATTGGAAGAGGAATAAATAAACGGGTAGGTGGGGCAACGGTTCTTTCAATCGATGGGCAGCGTTATCTCTCACGACAGTGCGAGGGAAGGAGGGGG
>LS487909.1:69181-123547 GCA_900490705.1 Pristionchus arcanus
CCTCCCCTCCCCCCTTCCCTCTCCCCTTTCCTCCCTCTCCTTCACTGACCCCTCCCCCTTTCTATCCCCAATAATATCCATAGAAGGATCAGCTTAGATTGAGATCCATTCGAATCTCATTATCTCTCTTCAATTGTAGATGTTGTCTCCTCTTCTTATTCTTCTCTTCATTCCAATCGTTATCTCTCAATCGGATTCCTTTCCTCAGGTATCCACAACAACTTCTCCCTTTCATCCTTTATTTGCTTACTTTTCTGTCCATGAATTCACAGAATTCCCAAAAAGGAAGTGCACTGGGTGAATACATTCTTAGAACGAAAATTCTCCGTACTCCAAACTGCTGTCATAATTGGTTGATCTCTGACAGTGAGGTAGTTGATTAATCTCATTGTCAGGAAGAAGTAATTGATCTTCCAATCGGTCGATTTCCCGATCCATCGTGTAAGTACACTGTCCATGCTGGAAATGAGACTGGACCACTCGTACACTCGTGAGTTATTAATTTTATACATTCCTAAATTTGATTGTATTACAATGATTCACTTATTCTAAAAAAATGAAATGAATAGTAAGATAATTTTTTTCGAATTTTTCTCGTTTCCCTTGATCCTATGAAAAAAACTTTATTTATAGGCTGGGAGAAAATTCACGTTGAAAATCATATAACATAGAGGTTGCAATTTCTCTTAAATAATTTGTATTTTTTGAGGCAAGTTCGAGTGGGTGAGCCTCTATTTCATTCATGGAAATGTTCATATGGGAAGAAAGAGACTTCTCTTTATTGTCTAATGGTCAATAGATGCACTGTTGCTGATTATCGAGAGAAGAGTAAGAAGGTGAATTCATTTAATTGAACGGACTTTCTCTCTATCAATCAGGTCAATTCCCTCTCTTCTCACTCATTACGTAATTCTCTCTTTCTCTATTTCCCTCTCTTCACATCCTAGTATGTGTACATAGGACGTGAGCATAAGTCCGTTATGATCCCTTCCTCCTCTCTTCTAACCCTCCTTCACCCTCCTTCACCCTCCTTCACCCTCCTTCACCCTCCTTCACCCTCCTTCGTCCCCTCTCGAACCCTCTCTCTTATCCTTCACGCAACAACATCCGCATTGTAGAAATAAAGAGAAAAACAAACGAATAAGTCAACAGAAACTAATCATGTGAAGAATGAAATAAATAATATTTTCAGATCGAGATAATCGATGAATTTGGTTGTTCTCTCTTTCCAACAGTTCTTCCTCATGTCTCGTATTCGAGTGATCTGAATGGAGGATTGGGAGTCAATGCATTCTCACTCGATGTTGATCAGGTTATTCATTATTATTCCATTTATGAGGGAGTTTCTGAGTCAGTGAAAAAAATTGTACTGACCCTTGGCAAAGTGTAAAAGCTCGAATTCCTCCAAAATTTGTGGATGAGTAGTACACATCGAGTGTAGCTCAGCGCCAACTTATTTAGTGATTTGAATCACTCTCCGCCGAATGGCGCGGATTGTTAAAGTGAAACATAACCCAACCGACTTTATCATTTCGCAATCGTTCGAATCGAGTGATAGCACAAAAAATGCGCAATAATTTTCTGATTATACACACAAAGTTTCAACATGATCGGTTGATTCATCTTCGAGAAAAATCAGAAAAATCAATTTTTTGGGCAAAAAATGCCTCGTAACGCGAAAACTTCCTGTCAAAACAACCATTTTTATTCCATTAATTTAAAGCGTATTCATTTATCTAGTCACTACGTTAATTTGAACAAAAATTAAAAATACACTCTTTGCGAAAAATAGGGAAAATGCCTACCGATTTGAATTAAAGTCAGTTCTTGATAACCCAACTACCGTACCCTAATTCGTTAAAAATGGTTTTGACTGAAACGAATGAAGTGACAATTCACAGAAGATGAGGAATATGTTTGATGCGCATGTCTAGTGACAATTTTACAAATGCAAGACCTGTTTTTAACGAATTAGGGTACGGTAGTTGGGCTATCAAGAACTGACTTTATTTCAAATCGGTAGGCATTTTCCCAATATTTCGCAAAGAGTGTATTTTTAAATTTCGTTCATATTAACACAGTGACATGATAAATGAATGCGCTTTAAATTAATGGAATAAAAATGGTTGTTTTGACAGGAAGTTTTCGCGCTACTTTTTTTTTTTATTTTTTGCCCAAAACATTGATTTTTCAGATTTTTCTCGAAGATGAATCAACCGATCATGTTGAAACGTTGTGTGTATAATCAGAAAATTATTGCGCATTTTTTGTGCTATCACTCGATTCGAACGATTGCGAAATGACAAAGTCGGTTGGGTTATGTTTCACTTAAACAATCCGCGCCATTCGGCGGAGAGTGATTCAAATCACTAAATAAGTTGGCGCTGAGCTACACTCGATGTGTACTACTCATCCACAAATTTTCGAGGAATTCGATTTTTTACACTTTGCCAACACATTTTCACTTGAGTCAGGTAGTCCCTCTTATGTACGTATTCAAACTAGGACTGGCATATCAAACGAAGGTTCTTTATATTTCTAATTAGCCGATCAGTCAGATAGACAGATTTCCCATCCTAATCATAACTCTTCAATACTCTAATAAAAATAGTGAGAGTGAGTGAACATAATGGATGTACTTTCAGACGGCAGTCTTCTTCGAATGTAATATAAAGATGCTTCTCAAATTGAATGGAGTATGCAGAAGACCTATCTGTCAACCATTGAGAGTATTCCGAGAGAGGGAAGGATGGTAGTCCCCACTTCCCCTCTCTCTCTCTCCATCTCTTCCCTCTGAGTACTCCCTTCTCTCCATCTAATACCTCAGTCTTCACTACGCGTTCACATTCCACTATTCCTTCTTCTCATTTCAATCTTTCCTCGACGAGACGTTCTTATTTTTCTCTCGACGTCTTTCCTTATTTCCACGGGTTTCACTCATTCTGCAGTGTTACTTTATCTGCATGGATTCCATAATACTTGAATAAATATGCGTACTGTCTAACTGGATGGAATTGACGTCGTATGTCCATTTACTGGTGGGAAATCACTTCCTGTGTGTCATTCTGTTCACTCCGTTGAGAGTTCCAATTAACAGACGAGTAAAAAGAAGATGAGCAAATATCGGAAGAGAGAGGAGATGCCAGAGGGAATGAGAAGATTATGATGACGGAAGAAGAAGAAGATCGAGATACAAAATGAGAACAGAAACATCACACACCATCTTAATATGTACACTTTTGCGTTATTTTAATGCCTCGTTCCATTTTCATTTACGTTCAAGCGTAGGCCACAATTTAAAGAAAAACGTAGCTATCATTCCGAATATTTGTGAGGGATGATCTCTCAGAATATTCCGGAGGATAGCCATTGAATAAATATAGATACTGAAGGAGATAATTGAAACGGAGAAATTGTTAAACGAGACCCTTCAAACTTTGAACTGTAAAAAGAGAGGCTTTTGGAGAGCCAATCCCGCACTATACAGATGAGGGATTGACGTTGATCTCACATCTCTCCAGTCTTCCTCTCTCTTCTCCACTAGTCAGTACGTGTATTCCAGTAACTAAGAGGATGAATCACGAAGGGAACTGGATAGAATAGAGAAGTGAACGGAAGACGTCTGATTAGTCTGAAGTGTGAAGATAGTGTAAACAATTTATCACTCAATTGAAGAAAAGTCAGCCTTTCGATCTAAGTTTCAACTCGATCTCCAACTTGTGAATACCGGAAGGCAATTGAAGAAGAGACAACAAATAGATGGGGGAATCATAGGTCACGTCTCTCTCTCTCTCTCAATGGGAGAACTAGATCGCATCATTGACCTCATCTCTCTCTCTCTCTCTCTCTCTCTCTCTCTCTCTCTCTCTCTCTCTCTCAACTACTGATTCGTTCTCTATCTCAGACCGGTCTATCATTCAGAATGAGTATAAGAGAGAGAGGGAGGGATTCCGTATTCACTCATCACTTCCATCTCTCTCTCTCTTCAATGTCTCCTCTCTCTTCCGTCCTTCTTCTTGCTTTATTCCCTCTTGCACTATCAGTGTGCACTACATGCCAACAGAATACTCCCACTGTAGCTGATACTCAGAGTAAGACCATCCAATCACTACCTTATTCACAATAGACTCTTATCATTCGTAGACAATCCCTCCTTCATGTCTTCAATATCTCATATCTTTCAGTTACAATGGATCCGGCAGAGATGGGAGCTCAATTGGGAAGACAATTGGCTGATAAACTCAGATTCATGTCTTACCCTACTCAGGTAATATCCTACTATTTCTCAATTATTAATTCTTAAACATGTAGTTGATATTTAACCAATTAGTAATCGCAATAATTTTGAGACTCAGAAGACTTCGTACTCTCCATCTGATTTCCCTCCTTCTCTCTTCGCATCTCTTGGTCTTCCTATCTCTTCATCTTCCATTCCTCAGGCATCTCCTCAATATCCTTTCCGTCCTATTCCTCAACAACCAAATGTCTTCGTCCCTAAGGGAAATTGCCCTTATTGCAGAGGAAATAAGGGAAAATAGAGATTAACCACTTTAAATTATAATTAATGTGTCTGTAAATATGAACAATAAATATTTGTAAAGCTTGCTTTATTAATTGCAATCGGGATTAAACGAAATGAGTATCAAAAATGCGAATTTGTGAGATAATTAGTTATTATATTGAGAACCGTCGATGGTACATAACTTGATTATACAGATTCGAAAATGAACAGTGATGAACTTGCTGTTCTCTCAATAAATATCATAACTTATCTAGGGTGGAATGAAATAAAATAGTTTGAACGGGGTGGCTAACTCGAGATCTTAGTGTACACTACAATGAAACAAATGAAGAAGTGGAAGATGGGAGGGAATGAGAATGAAATCCTTAATCAGAATCAGAATCGATGATATTCTTCTTCTTCTTCATCTGAGGGAATGCATCATCATCACTATCATCTTCATCGATATTATACTTAACGGGTGCTTTAGCCCTTCCTCCTCCTCTCTTCGGAGGGGGAGTTGCTCTTTCCTGCAATCCACCAATACATATATAATCAAATATCAAAATAACAAACCGATTCCATACTATCATCCAATTCAATCTCTGAATCGGAATCTCCCTTCTTCTTCTTGGGGGCAGCTTTCTTCGGAGATTCCTTCTGTAATCCCATTCATTATCTCTTCCCCTTCTCTCTTTGATTCGTACCTTCTTGGAGAAGAAATCAGTTACTTTCTTCGTTCCTTCATCTTTCTTATCATTCTTCTTAGCAGGTGCCTTCTTCTCATCATTCTACAATAGATATTCTCTCCCTCCCTCTCCCCTCGCTCTTTCCTTCCTCACCTTCTTCTTAGGAGGAGGTTTCTTCTCACTCTCACTATCATCACTCAGATCGAATACATCACTCTTCCTCTTCTGTGGTTTCTTCGTCTTCTTCTTATCATCGATATCACTATCATCAGAGATCTCGAAGATCTTAATTTGACAAGTAATATTCATTCTCTTTCATCTCTCAATAATACCTCATCATCATCATCATCCTTCTTCTTCTTGGGAGCAGTTTTGGCTGCTGTTCCATTTCCATTCATCTTCTTCTCTTCTTTCACTTCATCATCATCAGAAATGGATACAACATCATTCTCTTCAGTCTTCGTTCCATTTTCCTTCGATGAATCAGAGATGCGTGACTACAATGCCCTCCCTCACTCCTCCATCTCTCCCTCTTCTCTGCTCACCTTAGTCTTTCTATCAGCAGCAGTAGTTCTCTTAACCATTGATCCATCCATATCATCATCACTTGCTTCATCATATCTAGAATGTCTCCATTTATCCCTCAATTTCTAATCTAAACTCGTGTTCTCACTCTTCTTCCTCCTCTTCTCCACTGCTTTCATCACTATTCCATGTATCCTTCTCCTTCTTCTTCTTCTTCTTCTCTTCCTTCTTCGTTGCAAACTTCCTACAATACCCATCCTTCCTCTCTTCTCTCCTCTCTCTCTCTCTCTCTCTCTTCTCACCTTATATCTCCTCCTTCAACCTTTGGTTTCTTCTCTTTCACTTCCTTTGGTTCTTTCGGTTCCTTTGGTTTTCGCTCCTTCTTAGGTGCATCAATCTTCTCATATTTCTCTTTCAATGCCTTATCAATCAATGGTTCCACTCTGATAGCATCCTTCGATGGGAATACTTCCTACAATGGGAGATATATCAATCAATATCCTTCTCCCTCTCCCTTCCCCTTCACTCACAGCCACAACTCCGAGATTCTTCTTCTTTCCCTTTGGTTCATCCTTGGCGAATTTCTTCATAGCATTCTTGATGGATACTTCTAGATCAGCCTTCTCCTTTGCCTCTTGCTTATCCAGTGCTTCCATGAACACCTTCAATCAATGAGAGAGTGATATCCCATCTCTCCCTCTTCCTTCTCTTCCTCACCTTAATATCATCTCCCCATAGATCAGCCCAAGTCTTTCCTTCAAGTGTCTTCAATTCACTCAATTTATCTTCACTCTCCTTCATTAGTTTATCCTTCTCTTCCTCTGACAACTACAACACAATCAATTAGTCACTCAGTCCCCTCAATCCTTCTCTATCTTCCACTTACCTTAATGAGTGCCATACCGACGAGATAGTCATAATCAGATAGTTTTCCATTCAATTTCTTATCTCCATCCTCGTCTTCTTTCTCTTCATCTTCATCTTCATTCATTTCAACTTCTCCACTCTCTTCCAATTCTCTCTTCTTCTGTTCTTCCTTCCATTTCTTAACAGGATCAGGATCGAAATTCTTCTTGATCAATTGTTCCACAATCGATGCTTTCTTCTTATTCTCCATTACAATTTCTCCCTTGATCTTCGCAAGAATGAAACGCGCCTAAGAGAGAGAGAGAGATACAATTCATTCCATTCACCCTCTCCATCTACAGTACCTGATTGGATAGTCTATCACTCTGTGCCTTGAGCATTCCTTCGAGGAATCTCTTTCTCTCTTCGTACTTCACCTTCCTTGTTTTATAGAATTCAGTGCAGATTTCCTCTGGAGATGTGAACTTGCGGAGACAATTATTAGCATCGAAGAGAACCTGAAGAGGGAAAGAGATGAGGATGGGAAGAGGAAAGGAGGGGGAGGGGGACTGACCATGGAAGAAGTGTTGATGACAGTCTGTAATTTGAACACCTTATGAAGTCCCTCATGTTCCAATTTCCTCATTCCATCTCTTCCTCCTGTTACTTTGACGACGAATTTGACAGTAGTATCAGTGTGATACTCCTTGAAGTCACTGTAATGATTCCTCCCTTCCTCTCTCTTCTCCTTCTCTCTTCTACTCACGAGATCACAGCTGCTTTCTTATCACTACTCTCAAGCATTGGTTCGAGTACACTCTCCTTGTATCCTTGAGTCCATGTCTTCACTGGCAATTCAGTGATCTCCAATGTGTCATCATTCAGAACTGCGATCTGAAAAAGGAGCATCATCTACTGCCCTCTCCTTCCTTCTCTTTCTCACCTCTCCCGAACACACGAATCGAGTTGGATCCAATTGTACAATTTCTCCACGGAATCCCTTGAAGAATGGTGCCTGTAATAATCAATAATTGTTAGTCTCATCAACTTAATAACCATTCTCTAAATGATTCTGATAAGTCTCAGTCCTCGGTATTTCACATGACTGGGGCATCACCCAGTGTATCAAATAAGATCAGTGTGTAGATTTGGATATTTAAGCATCATTGACTTTTCCTCCCTTTCACTTCTCCACCTCCATACCCTCTTTCTCTTGACTCACCATTGGTCTACATTCCTCTCCTCTAATAAGTCTTCGAATATTCTCCACAATCTGTCTTGGATTATAATTGGGAATTTGAGTAGACCATCCAGTTCCAATACCAGATGCACCATTGACCAGTACAGTAGGAATGATGGGACAGTACCTACAATGATGAGATACCTTCTTTCCGACCCTTCCTTCTCCTTACCATTCCGGTTCAATCTTCTGATTCTCTTCGAATAAGAAACGGAGAACGTTATCATCGGGAATAGGGAAGATAGTACGAGTAACAGGACTGTAATCAGATACCATTAGAGGATGGAGAAGGGAGAAGAGGAGACAAACCTTAGTTGAGTGAAAATATAACGGGGACTGGCCGAGTCCTTTCCTCCTTGTAGTCTTGTTCCGAATTGACCAATAGGAAGAAGGAAATTGATATTATTCGATCCCACGAAGTCCTATAATCTCTTTTCCTCTCTTCATCCTTCCAACTCCTTTCTTCCTACCTGTGCCAGATTGACGATAGTACCCATAAGTGACTGTTCTCCGTGATGGTACGCAGACAATTCTCCAACAGCTCCTGCCAATTGAGCCACCTTCACTTCTCTCTTATCCGCACGTTTGAAGCAAGCGAACAACACCTGGACAACACAACTTTTTATTGCCATAGTGAATTCGAATAATATATTAACCAAGTATAAATGTCTCAGACTCGGTATTTCACATTAATGGGGCATCACCCCCAGTGAATCAAATAAGATCGTGTGTAGATTTGGATAAAGACATCATCGACAGCTCCCTTCCATTCCTCCCCCCCCTCTCATCTCTTAATCCTTACCTTTCTCTGACCAGGTTTGAATCCGTCAACCAAACAGGGAATGGATCGCTCATTGTCAGTGTTAGAGAAGAGAACCAATTCCTTGTTGATGAAATCAGAGAAGGATACGGTAGTCGTATCCTGTAATCAATTGATATCTCTCCATCTCTCAATAACTCTTGTATCACTCACCTTATTGTATAGATAATCTTCCTCTAATCCTCTAATTCTTCTATCTTTCTTCTCTTGCATCCACTTTGTCAACCAGTCCTATCAATGCAATCCGTTCAATTCCATCCCTCCCTTCCTTCTCCTTACCTTTCTCTCTTCAATCTTCTTCTTACTGAATGCCATATCAACAGCTTCATCATCTCCGGGTCCTCCATACTTGAATTTGATTCGATGTCTTCCCATATCAGAGAAGTATTCCTTCGCTTCCTTTGACGTCGAAGTACCTATCACACCATTCCTTTATTCTAGACTAAGTCTTTTCAATCTCATACCCAATCCCTTGTAGTACTTGATCTTGAACGTCTTCCAGTTCTCAGTATTATTCCTCCATTCATTATATTCTGGAATGGAGAAGAAGGATATTTCTTCTTTTCCCTTCGTCGCTTTCACAATTGGAGTGATGAATTCCTCCACGAAATTACGACTGAATCAATCAATTAATTTATCAACTACTCGATAGATCTCTTACCGAATGAGTTGGGGCCAATTGTGATGGATGAAATTGATAACAAGACCCTTGATATGAGAACCGTCTTGATCCTGTAATCATCAGAGTACTCATTCGTGTTCTCCCTCCTTCTCTTTCTCCTCACCTGATCAGCCATAACCATCACTTTTCCGTATCGTAGAGTCTTCATATGATCATCCTGATCGTATTTCATTTTGTACTGAAGACCGAGGATCTTGAGAAGGGCGTTGATTTCGGCATTATCAGCCACCTCAATATTTATTAATTAAGGAAGAAAGTTAAGGATGGGAATATACCTGCTTGAGATTTCCTTCCCTGACATTGAGTAGTTTACCCCTGAGTGGGAATACTCCATATCGATCTCTTCCTACTACTCCCAATCCAGATACAGCCAATGTCTTAGCTGAGTCTCCCTCAGTCAGAATCAGTGTGCATAGATGAGAGTTCTTCGTTCCAGCATCGTTAGCATCCTCTAGTTTCGGGATTCCCTGCATATTCATCCATTACTCTCTCCTCTCCTTTCCTCTCCTCTTCTCACCTTCAGCTTACTCGTCTTCTTACTACTGCACTTCTTATCCATAATCTCCATCTGCTTGAACTTCACCCACGAGAGAACAGAGTCCACGATGCCGCATGCTTGCGCCTCAAACAACTTATTTAGTCATTGATTTTATTGCTAGTGGGTTGTGAACGATGCACTGCAAAATGAATAATAATAAGTCTCAGTCTCGGTATTTCACATGACTGGGGCATCACCCCCAGTGAGTCAAATAAGATCAGTGTGTAGATTTGGAAGAAAGACACATCATTGACAATTGATCATAAGACAGAAAATGGAAAATATATACCTGCTTAGCGAATTTATCTGAGACTTCGCATTTGCTACCGAAGCTCTTCGATTGGAGAGTCATCGTCTCTTTTGTCTGAGAATCGAAGGTGGGATTCTCAATGAGAGAATTGACGAAGACCCACATGTGATTCTTCACCTGAAATACATTTTCATTCATATCTGTGGTATCTCTCCTCTTTTCCTCTTAGATTCTTTCACTTACTTGGAATGGTTTCACTTGGACGGTACTCTTTCCAACTTTCTTCTTAATCGTCTCAATCAATTTCTGGACCATCTGATCAGCAACATAGTCCACGTGACGACCTCCCTGCAATCATCAATCCATTACTCTTTCCTTCTTTATTCCTCTTCTCACCTTCGATGTGGCGATAGAATTAACGAAAGAAACTTGTTGGAATCCCTTATCCGATACAGTGAGTGCTACCTCCCATCGATCGTTCAGCTGCAATCACTCATCCTCTCTCTCGGTCCCATACCACTCTCCTCATCATTCCTACCTGTTCATAGCACACTTTTAGTGGTTCGCCCATCGCATCAGTCTCGTGTTTCGTGTACTGCTCCACATATTGCTTGAATCCTGTCACAGGGACCACCTTTCCATTCAAATACACTTTCACTCCCTTCGAAGATCCAGCCACGTCGTACGCTCGTCTAAAGTTATAGATAAATATCCATATTAATATCCACCCTTCTACTCTCTATCATACCTGCACATGAGGGCGATGATATCGTCATCCAATTCCGACATCTTGAACTTCTTCAGATCAGGTTTGAAGGTGACCTTGGTGTAGTCATCTCCCGATGACTTGAACACTTCTGCATCTGCATCCTTCGTCATATTGTTCTTCCACGTCTGAATCGAGATCAAAGATCATTCCTTCTTCCCGTCATCATTCCATACCTGTTTGAAACATTTTCCGAATTCCCTGCTGCTCGTCTCGAGAGTGAATTCAGTTGAGAAGATATTGCACAGTTTGGCACCGTATCCGTTTCTTCCTCCCGTTACCTTAAGATTATTAAATATTCATCCATATCTTAAAATACTTAATCTGACCTTCTTCTCATCATCATTGTAATTGGAAGAAGTGAGAAGAGTACCGAAGATCAATTCGGGCACGTACATGTTCTCCACCTAAAACATTTAAACATTTTTAGACATGCAATGGATAGAAAAAATAACCTTGTGCATCGCAACGGGGATTCCCTTTCCGTTATTGAAGACGGAGATTTCATTTTTCTGTCTGGAATCATCAGATACAAGTTATCAAGAATAGTGAAAACGCACTTGTTAATAGTGATTTTAATTAGGTTCATCTTGGCGTCTCTCTGCTTATTATCGGCAGCATTAACGAGAATTTCGTCGAAAATCTTGTACAATCCTGGCACGTATCTGATGTCTTTCAGGACCATCTTCTCGTTCTCAGTGTCGTACACCCACATCGGCTACAAAGGTAAACACTCCGTATGATTAAAGAGAATATTATGCAAGGTATGGACTTACCGCTTTCTCTGTGTATTCCACTGATCCGATGTAAGTGTCAGGACGAAGCAGAATGTGCTCAAGCTGAGATTTCTTCTGGTAGGTATCCTCGATGGTAGCCTTTCCCTTCTTCTTCGTCTCATCGATATTAGTGAATACGGCGCGATCCTCCTCATTCATCAACATCGACACATCCGCTCCTCAAATGGAATAATGAGAATCGATATTTGACCAGAGGAGCTCCTCCCGGAGAACTAACCGTTTTCAGTCTTTTTCTTCTTCGGAGATGCCTTCGGTTTATCAGCTGCAGGCTTCTTCTTAGCGGGCGCCTTCTTCTTCGGAGAATCATCGGCGAAGAACTACAAACAATTATATTTCAACATTAAACTATAGGTAAAACTCACATCGGAGTCGGAATCGCTCATGTTGCTGTTTGAGAGGAGGAGCCGACCTCGCTGAAATATTTATGTGATAAATGTGCTACTGAACACAATGAGAGTATAAAACACAGAACAGCGCCTAACGAGAGCAATTAAAACGCTAATAATTAATATTAAAGAACTATGTCAAGAAGCGCCAAAAATAGAGCGCGGGAACATTTGAATCCGGGAAAGCGTGGTTACGGTAGTTCGGTTTAGTGATAATGAAGTGGTTTTATTATTGCGAATTTTCGATGTCATACGTATTTTTATTTATTTTGAGTACCCAAAATATGAAAAATGACTTGAAGAAAACTTACAATGATGCATCGAATGTGAATTGATAAGGAAATGCATGTTTCTCTTTTTGTATTATGATCAACCGTCACGAACTAGTATCTTCAATGAATCTGAGCGATATTGCTTAAACTATCTGGAAAAATAACTATATTGCACTTACTCTTTTTATTATTATGTTGTTCCTTTTGGAGAGAGGGATATCGATCTACGTTTCCATGTGAACAGGCCTTCCATCTCTCTCTCTCTCTCTCGAGTGAGGGAAGACGAGAAAGGGAAAACTCCATTCCTCATCTTTTTCTTCTTATGTCCGGAGATACTCTCAATTCAAGTCTCAAACAACTCAATTGGCTACTCGCTAAGAATGGATCACAGGTACCTTCAATTCTTCAATATTTGAAAAATAGGAAATCTCTTCAGAGTGAGAAGAAAGATTCGGATAAGCCAAACTTGAGTTACTCCCAATTGATTAGAGAGGCAATTGAAAATTCTCCCGATAAGAAATGTACTTTATCATCCATTTACGAATATATTGCCAGTGAGTTCAAGTATTTTCAATTCTATTAGACAATTTCTCCCTTTCAGCTAAATACAAGTATTATGCAGCTTGTCCCACTATCACATGGAAGAATTCAATCCGACACAATCTATCTCTGAATAGACAATTTACTAAGCTAGATAAAGCTGTGAATGGTAGATTATTTGAAGTTATCGATTCTAATGAATAATTATAGGTAAGGGTTCGTTCTGGACTCTTACAATCTATACTTCTCTTCCTTCGACTAGTGAGAAGAAGGAGGATTCCCCTACTGAAGATACTCCGACTCCTCCTCCTTTTCATCCTTCTTCCAATCATCTTCCTTCTCGATCTCCTTCTCTCTTCATTACTCCTCATCTACCGTATCCATCGGGTGATCTCAGTGAACCAATCGATCGATATGAAGGTACGATACATTTCTCTTCTCTTCAATCATCAATATCATTCAGATGATCCCTCCCTTGCGCTTCCTCCAGGAATGAGTCTTTTCGACTCACACGATCTTTCTTCTTCATTCCGAAATGTGTATGATCAAGTCTTTCACAATAAGAAACCAGCTACCCAAAGAGAGGAGGTAGATAACTTCTATCTCTAATATCTTATATCTCAATTAGGAAGCTCGTATCGATTGGCTCAAGATAGGATTGGAAACAGCGGGAATTGACTACACGAATACGGAAGAAATGGCAAATGTACGAGCAGATGGATTCATTGGTAAGATCATTTAATTGAAGATGATAAACAATAAATCAATCAGAAATGCTAAATTCGTCAACTCTTTCTCCATCGGAGTTCGATGACATTCCTTCATACGAAGATTTCTCACACGGATGTCAGCACTTTTTGCATTGTTTTTTTTTTACAAGTTTCAAACTTTTACAAGTTCTTCATAATTCCATTTAATCAATTTTAGATCAAGATCGTAAACGACACAACGGGTTTATCGAAGAGAGCAATCAACAAAAAAGACAACGTTTCCATGAGGTAACAATCAAATGATAACAATGAAAATGATGAGTGAAACAGTAACAACAAATGTACAGTACCGCTCAAAAGTTTGGAAGCAAAATTCAAAACCTCATAACTTTCTTTAAAATTGAGATAAATGCCCACGGTTGGGAGTGATCGAACGTAAAAGCATTGGGGAACAACTTCATGTGGTGAATTGGTCAAGCGTTTATCATACTCATTCGCCGTACTTGTTTTGCCGAGGGGTGGTCGTTTTTATTTTTTTGAACCTCTACGGATTGTTGCTATCCTTTCATTCTTTCTGTAGTGATAGTAGTACCATTGGTGAATATGATCCACTATGGGAGCCGTTGAGCGCATTTCGCAACGAGCGAGGAAATTTATTTTTCGACACCACTAAAAATTCTTCAAAACCTCATAACTTCAGTCTAAATTGAGATACAGGTCTGAAATTTTGCAGGTACTATTAGAAAGTGTTAGTGCACAATCCTGCCAAGTTTGAAGCAAATCGAACCACTGCAAAGGAAATTCCAAAAATTTCGTAATTAGATTTTCTATGTCTTAAAAAACACCATTCCCGTGATGAGAAAAATCTGAAATCATGCATCAAAGAGAGGAATCTATTAGTGAATATGTGTGCGAAATTACAAAATGAGAGCCTCATTTTGGCGCATTTTAGGAAGTCATAATCGATGAGGTACAATAGAAGAATTCATGAAATTTTTCATATTTGGTTTATTCGAACATGACGAATGTGGTGAAGTTTTCGCTGAAATCATCGTGAAGTGTCTTCAGAAGACACAAAGAACACATTTGAAGGAAAAAAAATCGAAAAGAGCACTATTCTTCGCGATTCTTCAATCGAGTAATAGAGCTTGTGCTGCATTTCAGCAAGTGTGTCACCTGCGATTATGACTTCCTATAATGCGCCAAAATGAGGCTCTCATTTTGTAATTTTGCTCACATATTCACTAATAGATTCCTCTCTTTGATGCATGATTTCAGATTTTTTTCATCACGGGAATGGTGTTTTTTAAGACATTGAATATCAAATTACGAAATTTTTGGAATTTCCGTTGCAGTGGTTCGATTTGCTTCAAACTTGGCAGGATTGTGCACTAACACTTTCTAATAGTACCTGCAAAATTTCAGACCTGTATCTCAATTTAGACTGAAGTTATGAGGTTTTGAAGAATTTTTAGAGGTGTCGAAAAATAAATTTCCTCGCTCGTTGCGAAATGCGCTCAACGGCTCCCATAGTGGATCATATTCACCAATGGTACTACTATCACTACAGAAAGAATGAAAGGATAGCAACAATCCGTAGAGGTTCAAAAAAATAAAAACGACCACCCCTCGGCAAAACAAGTACGGCGAATGAGTATGAGAAACGCTTGACCAAATCACCACATGAGGTTGTTCCCCAATGCTTTTACGTTCGATCACTCCAAACCGTGGGCATTTATCTCAATTTTAAAGAAAGTTATGAGGTTTTGAATTTTGCTTCCAAACTTTTGAGCGGTACTGTAGTAACAATTCAGTTATCAAAATTACAGGGAGAAGAAGAGGATGAGGATGATTTCGACTGGGATTCTCTACTCTCTCGCTAAGAAACATCTACTAGTTTTAATAGGCTCGCCTTAATCATGATAGTTATAATATTTGTTTCAATATATCGCGTATATCTCACAGATTATTTTGTCTCTCCTTCTTTCCTTTCTTCTTCTTCTTTTTCTTTTCTCCCTCATTTTCTGTCTTCACTTTCTTCTTCTCCACTTCCTCTTCCTCCTCTTCAATCTCTTCTTCAATCACTCTATAAAATATTTAATTTATCTCAAACCGATGTTTCTGTCCTCTGTACAACAGTAACAGAAGGACCGAAAAATAGAATAGTAGCAAATTGGAACTAATGCTATTACAATCATACCTTTTAGCTCCCTTCTTCTTTCCTTTCTTCACTGTTTTTTCTTCCTCATCTCCTTCGACTCTTTCAAATACAGCAACAAAGAATCCATTGGTAGCAGTCTTGCTCGGGTCTATAATAATTCATTCTTCATTATCCGAATTTTCCCATTTATCTTCTTGATTCCCTTCCCTCTTCATACCTGCTCGTAGACAATGTCTTCCGAATTCATAAGTGTCCTTTCCTCTCTCTTTCCATTCTGGAAGTATTCCTTCAACCACTCGGAAGTGAGATACATCCTTCAGCACCTTCAATCATTCAACAACATACATACAATAATCTAATTTATTTACCGTACCTCTGCAATGACCAATTCATTTTCTGTTTCGTGAACAGAACAAGTGGAGTATACGACTCTCTTGAGGGAAGGGAGACTCATTGCGTGTTTCACTAACATCGCCTCAAGTATACACATATATTTCGTTATCGGAGAACACAATGGGATTTGAATATAGCAAGTTGTTACCTGTAGATTAGCCAATTTGGATAGTCTATACTCATCAACTCCTCCTCCAATCCATTCATCCATTCTCTTCACTATTCCTGATCCACTACAGGGAGGATCAACCAGAGCGTATTCTACCTTCAATCGAATATTTGAATTATTTAACCAATTCACGCGTAACTTCCTCTATATTAGAACAATAATAAATTTAAAAATACAATAAGTCCGTCAAAATGATATATTGTTGACCTACCTTAGCATATTGTTTACTTCCAGTGTCAACACGGAGGAAATCCTCACTGAACACTCGCGTATTCTTCACTCCTCCATACTTAAAAATATTCAATTACTCCCATCTATCTTAATTCGTTCCTTTTTTTTTAAATCCCACCCACTTACACTCAACATTTCCTTCATTGTTTCCACTCGATCATTCGCCCGATCGAAAGCGAAGATTTCTCTGAAAAAAACTGAGATCAAGAGCAATAAAGAGAAGGGAACGGTCACAGTTATTTATCATTCAATTCGGCCACATCCACTCACTTCATTCGTTCAATGAAATGGTCACACTTACTCAATCAGTCGTTTGCAAAATAAAAAGGGATGAGAAGATGAATGTTGAATAGCTTAAATGGACTAACCCTGTATTCTGCATGAGTGCAGCAAGATGAGAAGTCTTCATCCCTGGAAAGATAAGGATAATTAATGGAATGAATGGGAGTGATCTCACCGGGGGCAGAACATGCATCCACAATGAATGAATTAGGAGGAGGATTGAGGAGGAAAGCAGGAAGACAACTCGCCTTAACAGTGACATTATATTGAGAGATCGTCAATGGCTACCTTGTCTTGCAGAATTAGATTTCTATTGGCGACCATCCAATATGAATGGAAATCAGGATGGAAGGGGAATACGAGAAGACATTCGACATGGGGATCAATTAGTACCTGAAAAGAGAGTAGATATAGTATTCACGGGAGAAATCGAATGAGATCTTTCCACATTACCTACCTCAGTTGTCCTGAGTGTCTTGATTCGATCGATAAATTCCTCTCCCTCTGCTAGTCTCACTACCTGAATAGAATGATTACTGTAGAGATCCAGAGGAGATCAAGATAGAGATGAATTCAGTGAGTGCATCTGACTCATTCTAGAGTTTTTTTCTGTTTACACGATACAAAAAAAGAAATAAGCAAACAAATAGTAGACACTTGTCAGCATGCACGTAATTTCAGTGTTTATTGGCAGTGATTCACAAGTGTAAAATGGTTGTTATACCGTCCATTCTTCCTTCTCCAATGCTTCAATTGCTTCTTCTTCTGTCCATTTCAATGTATTGATTCGAGCATATCTGAATACTATCGTCAATCTTCATCTTCCTTTTCTCTTCCTCAATTCTATTTTCTCACTTAGTCACTCCACTGTTTTGCCCCTTAGCAAACAATGTAAACTGTATTAGAGAGTGTGTAAGGCTGTACTGGCTAATATAAATTGTCCGATTTCTCTACTCTCCCATTCACTTCCTTCCCCTCCTTCTCTCCCTACATCTCGAACAGTCTCACTTATTCAATTGAATTTGCACATCTACATCGTCTTCTTCAAGATAATTCACAATCAATTCCGAACTTTCATCTCTTTTGAAAGTGGAAGGTGATCTCATCAATCTCAAATCACTCAAGTCTTCCATTTAGTTCTCTTTCTTCATGGGACTTCTCTAGTCTTTCTTCTCTCTCAGTCAAAGTGTACACTCAGTTGACTCTCAATCAGAATGGATCCATTCACTCCTTCCTCTTTCCCTCTCCCTTCAGATACCCCTTCTTCATCGACCTACAGTCTATTCACTTCCTTATTCTCATATACCAAAAGACCATTCCCATCTTTTTCACTTCTACTTCAATGGAAGTTCCACTTCATCCTCTCAATTGACCTTGTTATCCGTCTCATCTTCTCACTTCTCCACTGTGACTTCATCTTCTCTCTCCCCTCCCTTAACCTATCTTTTCCATATAAATACCCTTCTCCTCTTCGTCATTTCACCTGTCTCTTCTCTCTCTTTTCCATTCCATCCATGAACATCTCTCTCTCTCTCTATCTCCCTGTTCATCCCATTGGCATATCCATCAGGTCATTCTCTCTCTCTATCCAATATTCCTTCTGTTCCTTCCACTTCCTATAAATATCGTTTATTCCATCTTCACTTCATCTCTACTGATCTCTTTTCTTCTTCTCAGATGACATCTCTTCCTCTTCTTATTCTTTCATCTCTTTTCGTTCTTTCTCTGGCAGATCTTCCTGCTATTCACGAGAAAGTCGTCCCCATCAAAGTGAAGGTGAGTCCTCCCCCCCCCTCCTTCAGTCTCTTCCTTCCATCAATGATTTCATCTTCAGAGTGGAGGTCCTCTATCTCTCAAGATTCCTGCCCCTACTACCATCTGGCATCGCAAGTTCAAGGTAGTCTCTCTCTCTCTCTCTCCCTTCTCCTTCTCTCTATTCCTTCCTCCTCTTCTAGGATGGACGTGCTGAACAGTACATGGAGGCATGCAATCCCTATCTCGATGTCTGTGAGAAGTGGAGATCCGGATTCCTCGTGAGACCATTCCCTTCCTTTCTCCTCTTCATTCTTCCATTCAGGGCAAGGATACTCATCCCGAGAAGGTCTCTCTCGCTAAGGATGGAACCCTCAATATGCCCAAGGTACGGAAGCTATTCTTCATCCAATTGATAATTCATTCTCATTCAGGTGACATCGTCTGATTCAGCTCAGTATTACACTTACTACATGGCCAAGGATGGAGTTCATCACTACTCTTACTTCGATGTTGTCGTTGCTTAGAGAGAGAATCATCCGATCAACAATCACTATTTCATATGTAACTAATTTGTAACGAATAAAATATGCATTGACTTCGAATAAATTTACGAAGACATACAAGTGATATAATGACCGACCTTGGCATCATACATTCCTTTTCCCTCTGTTCCTTCTTCTCTCTCATTGATTCCAATCCTCGTCCTTCGGTTGCCAAGTCCTTCTCTCTGCAAGAGATACCATAACCATTTTCATTTCAAATAATTTAAATAATGATAATCCAACGGAAGTGATATTTCATGTCATCCACCATCTTCCCTTCTTGTCCTCGCCTAACTTCACTAAGAAGACCTCACTTACAATTAGATTGTACTAATTCGTCAAATGATAAAGAGATATCACAAAAAAAGTCATGAGGAACATTACATCATTATTATGTATCCTCAAACCCGAATAATCAATTACTAGCTTTTAGAGAGAAATAACGAGGCTCAATCAATTAAAAAAGAACAAAAAAATGGATTAGAATGATGAATGAAACCTGGCTCTTAGTAGTGGTCCATAATGTGATAATAGAGATGAAATCTCGATAGGAAGTTCTTTCGTTCCTCTTCCAACAAGTAATTCATACATACACACGAATATATATCCCATATCTCCTTCCATTAATTCCTCTTCTTTCAATGGACGACATTCCTATACGATGATTATTGAGATCATATCGAATAGATGTTAATACTTTCTGATAATGAGCAATTAATTCAGCCAGCATAAAATCGGAGATTTTCCTACCCAAGTACAAGATCCCCTTTGTTCATTCATCTTCTTCCTTCATTTTGGGAGTAGTCTCTCTCCCTATTCCCCCATGGCCATCTGTATGAGGGTGTGCATCTTTCGTACTCTGGTTGCCAGGGAGAACACTCTTTCAGCCCATCTACCCTCCACAGAGAGACTTGTCTCGTTTCCTCCTCTCAACTATTCCACTATCGGAACATATCCACATTCACGGGAAGGACTACTTATTCAACTATTACCAAGCCTAACAATATGGGAATGACGAAGGGAGTGTCTGAGGGGAATCATTGTGATGTGCAACTCTCCGTACCTCTCCAGCAAGAATATTCTCGAATACTTGATGATATTTCAGTGTTTCCGCACTAAGTCGAAGCAAGATCTTTTTGTTCTGTAAGCAATGGATTATAGTCCGAAGACTCATATTCAGAGAGGACTAGGGGGGGGATCCTAGTCTCATTCACTCGCTCGTTTTCGTGTTGCCATGGACTACTCTTCTCAGTGCTCACAATTTATTGCAATAGCCAACAATTAAATCAACAATTCGAGCCCGTCTTCTTCTTCTTCTCATAATGGTTTCCTGTACTTCGCTTGCAACCAAACTCTCTGCATCTTCACTTTCTTCGCTCGATTCACAATCAATCTTCTATCGACAACATTCGCTTCCTTCTCAAATCCAGCCTCTCTCAATCTCTCATCCAATTCATTCGAATCGAAGAAATAGACGAGAGTTCCGTCTCCTCTACAGTACAAATTGTCGTCAATGAGTCTATCCGACTTGAATCTCAATTGTGCCATATCGTATCTACCGTAATCCTTGAGAAGGAGAGATCCTCCTGGTTTGAGAAGTGATCGAAGATGAGTGAGAGTCTGATGTAACTTCTTTGGTTCGATGGCAGAAAGAACGTATACACAGATGACAAGATCGAGAGATTCTTGAGGTGGTGCATCAGAGGGAGGAGATTGGGTTATATCCCAGACAAAAGCAGAACATCGAAGGGGATCGAATTTGTCCGATGTCTTGAGTACTTCGACTGCCTTAGGGGAGAAATCACACGAGTAAAGGAATAACTTCTTATCCGTATCGAGATCAAGAATGGGAAAGGTCGTGTTACCCACTCCACATCCCACTTCCAATGCACGCATCGACTGAAAAGAAATCCATCAATATAGGCATCATTGATCCTATTCAATATATCATGTGATAATCACATCGATATAAGCTGTACAACGCCCATTGAGCAGGCTATAACATCCACTTTTATGCTTTCCCCTATCTATTTATCACAAGTGAAAGTACACTCACCGACTCGGATTGTGTTGTGTCCAGCTCAGGAAACTCCTTCAACAGCCAATTTCTATCCATGAAGAATTTGTTAGTGTGTTGGGAGTAGAATGCATCCCAATGAGAAGCTGGTTCTTCAAGAAGACTTCTTCCCTTTTCTTCACTAACTTTAGCTGCCTTCTGTCTCTCAACGATCTCCTTTGCTTCTCTTTCCATTTCTTCATCCCATGGCATATTATCCCATGCATTGTGTTCGAAAACGTCTCGATCCTCAGTGAGATGACGATTTCCGAATGGGATATCGCCAGGTCGACCTCTACCCGATGGCTCCTCACGCATTTCTTAATCTATTCTGTCTCTCTTATCATCCGATAAATGACAAAGAAAACGCGCGAGCGAGTGAATGAGCAGATAATCAAAGTACATGGGATAATAAGAGGGTCTTGAATAGGTAATAGAAAGATATGAACAAGTACAAACCGGGAAGAAGGATTCATATACCAATGCACGAACACCTCTTTCTTTTCGCAAGACCCGATTGACGATTGAAGCTACTTCCGAGTGAACATCCATAACCTCAAGGAATGGAATGACTAGGATCAAGAATGGGAAGAGGAAAAATTGTCAAACAAATAATAAAAATTGCAAAAAAAAATTAAGGAAGAGAACCGTAACGTTACGGTAAAGTACGGCGAAGTGTATCAGCTGGTCATATTCATCTCTTACGAAGTATTCTCAATTTAATAAAAAAACATGTTGTATTTATTAAAAATTATATTTTTTTTCAAATTAATCGATTTCATGATCAATGATCTATGACAATGATTTTTGGTGGCATAAAGGAGCAGAATAAGGGGAAGAGAATGGGCGGAGTCAAGGGAGTCACCGGGGGAAAGAATAGAGAGAAAGAGAGGGGCGGAAGGACACTAGTGCGGAGTCTTCTGCAATGGTCGCACCATCTTCGGTTCCTTCTTTATGGGAAGCACATGGATCACAGATTTATTATATACCATATCAGTTTGGATCTCTGATTGGACCAGAGAAATTGTGGAATGACATCAAGGTAGGTCACAATCACATCTTCGGATATGATACATAGGAATGAAATGATCTACATTCTTCATTATGAAGGCCCATCGATTCTTTACTGATTACTGGAGTCATTCGATATGGATCGCAATCTTCTATTCATTGGGAGTTCATATCGTTCAAAGGTATTCGTATTGGGGGAGGGGGGATTAACCTATTTGTACTATTTCATTCAGAGCGATGGCCAATAGGAAAGCATGGGATCTGAAACATCCTCTTATTCTATGGAATGCAGCTCTTTCCATCTTTTCCCTTTTTGGAACAATTCGAATGGGGGAGGAATTTTTGTGAGTGATCTATCGTCAATCTAATCATTCAAATGAATATTTCAGTCACGTAATTCGAACTCGTCCTCTTCTTGAATCAATCTCATATTCAGTTGATCCTAAACAACCAGCTGCATTCTGGGCTTTCTGTTTTGCTGCCTCTAAAGTAAATGATCTACTCCCTATTATCCTCCTACCGTATACCTTCTCTAGATCTTTGAATTGGGTGATACAGTATTCGTTCTTCTTCGTAAGAAGCCATTGATCTTCCTTCATTGGTATCATCATGCAGTTGTTCTCGTCTATGTATGGCATTCTGGTGAGTCAATCCCTTCCCTTCCCTCTTCTCTCTTCCATGAGTGTAGTGCACACTGTTCTCTTCCTATCCATCAATCCCCCCTGAATCCCTTCCTTCTCTCTCTCATCCATCCTCCATCCCTCCCTCCACATCCCCTTGTTGAGTTGTGATTCCATTCGTCAAAGGTCACTTCTCCCTCTCTTCTCACTTCTCTATTTACTCTACCAGAAGCACCCCATCTCTCTCATAATCAATCGATGTATCTCTCGAATCTTACCAGACTAAATCAGTCCATTCTTCATATTCAATCTCGAGAGACTCTTCAAAGGTCTCAATGATGGTAGATCGGGTTCATTGAGAGAGGAAGAGAGAGAGAGAGAGATCATCCAGTCCCGTTCTAATCCCATCACTTTCCATATCCTTTTTCTCTCTCAAATTGTTTGGATGTTGCTCCCATCCCTCTCTAGGTATACTCAGTCTCTCCTCTCAATTGATGCATTCATCCCTCTGTCCTCTCCATATTGACTCATCTTGTAGTGATAAGAAACAATTGATAGGACGATGATAGGAAGAGAGACGAAAGGGGGGAAGAACGAGGGAGTCGAAGCAGAGATAGGTTGAGGAGAAGGGGAGAGGGGAGAGGAGGGAAGGGAAAGGGAGATCAGTCTTGCCTAGAGTGTCGAAAATGAATAAACGAATATTCGTTTAACGGGCAAATGCACCGACATTGACAGTAGAGAGTGGGCAGAATGAAGAGAGCGAGATCACAGTTCCATATTAAACGAATATTCGTTTATTCATTTTCGACACTCTAGTCTTGCCGTTCCATTACTTACAAGAGAAAACAATGAGAGGGAAAGTCTAGACGAAGAGAGGAAACATACGTCAATATAAATATAACGATCAGCTGTTGCTGGCCAGTATAGATCGTACGATTTAGAAGGCCATCGAATGATCTCTGAACAACTGTTAATCTCTCTCTCATTTTCTCTTCAGCCTCTGAATTGGTAGCTGGTGGTCGATGGTTCATCTTCATGAACTATGGAGTTCACACTATCATGTATGCATACTACGCAATTACTGCAGGTTACTACCATTTTCAACATTATTTTCCCTGCGCTGATCATCATGCTATTGTGCTATTATGGAGCATATTATCGATGAATATGAATCCAACACAATTTTGATCTGTGACGAATTAGGCATAATTAGGATTGTAATCTTAATAATAATCTGTAGTTCGCTAGAATGATCTACAATGTTCTCGAATTGGCTCAATCTAATCTGAATTGAGCATCTTTCAAATATGATTTCTCTCTATTCGACAAATACAAAAGTTGCATTGAAATGCACAAATTTGGAAGAGAAGATTAGAGAAAGAGAGAAATGGCGAGATGACTATCATATTTGGAAAAGTTCGATAGATCAAAAGATTCATTTCTTCATTGATTGATCTTTGATCTTTCTCAGCTGGATTCCGTCTTCCTCGTGTCCTGTCAATGATAATAACTACTCTACAAACATCTCAAATGCTAGTGGGAGTTGCCATTTCATTCATCGTTCTCTACTATAAACTACAAGGAAAAGTGAGTGCTTATTCCGTGCTTATTTGATCACCTTTCTCTGTCTCTTGAACCACTTCATTCCCTCAGGGGGGATTCATTGTTGCATTGAAAATCCCCCATCAGGGATATCAATCGTACTCATCCTTACCATTCTTCTCTTCAGTTAATGCAACAATCCTTCGAGAATCTCTCAATCTGCTTTGCCATTTATGCTTCTTTCGCCGTTCTCTTCATGAATTTCTTCAACAAATCATATCTAACGAAGAAAGAGAAGAAGACGAAGATTCAATAATTCCCTCCCTTCTCTTCCCTTTCAATGCCTTCTTTCTTCCCTTTGATCGATCTCACTTTCCATTCATTTATCCCATCATAAGCCATATCGACAATCGTTCAATTGTCATCTATTCTCAATAACAATCGATATCTTCAGAATGGAGATTCAGACTGGCAATAAGAGTGTGAATGACATCTTCTTCTTCCTTCTCTTCATCATCTTTCTCTCCTAATAATCTTCTTACTTCCATTCCAATATCAGTATCTAATCTCCATCTAAGTAATTCCTGTCTCCATTTCCATTCATTTCCTTCTTTCTCATCATCTTTCATCAATATCTCGATCATTTTCAATCCTTCTAATCTCGTTTCTCTATCTTCATCCATCAGAATATTCGATGCCATTCTATTCATTTTCTCCTTCCATGGTCCTTCTCTTTCCTTCAGTACTATTCTCGTTCCTTCCAATCTGTAATATCTCCCTTCCTTCTTCTAGTCCTTCTCTTCTCTCTCATAAACAGACCTCACAAGATGATCATCGTCATTCAGTATCACATCTTCAATGCAATCGAGTAAAAGAAGTGGTTCACAATTGGAAATTATTCGAAGAGAGAGACTTCTGATGTAAGGAGAAGGATCAGATGAGACCAATGAGAGAAGAGTAGAATGAAGAGAAGAAGGAACTAAAATGGACCAAAGTATTTTACGACTCAAAACTCTTTCCCGTTCACATTAATCTTTCCCCCATAAAGCATCTCATTAAATGGAAGTGATCTCTCGACCTTTACTTTGAAGATGAGAACGCCCTTCCCCCTATGGGAGAGAGAGAGAGATCAACTCTGTTCCATTTGAGATGAGTAAAAGTCTCATAAAAGGGAAAAGGAATGCTCGAGATTTCAATTGAGAGAAAAGAATGGAAAGGGCAGGAATGAAAGGGAAAAGAAGCTTGGAAGGGAAAGTGATTTCCCTCTTCTATTGAGGATACCTGTTGGCATTATCTGAAGAAGTTCCAGTGAAGAATCTCTCGTTTCCCATTCATTCGAAGTGACACACGACTCTATTCGCAAAAGAAGTTCCTTATGAATATGAGGGAGTACGGTAGACCATTGATCGATCAATGGAAGAGTCTTCACCATAGGAGATGGATCTTTCTATAAAAGATACTTTCCTTGAACTCAATGAGTAATCATTTCTGCTAAATTGTTCTCAGAGTATAAATGAACACTTCTTCGCTGATTGATACGAAATAGAACGAAGAAAGGAGAAAAGTGAATAGTTCTAGAGATATTTTATTGTCTATTGGATCAATTGAACTGACCATCACTAGAGGAAGATAGAAAGAATAGATTGGATGCAGAGTAGAAGGGGCAAAACGAGAGATCAACTACAAAGATCAAAGATCATCAACGAGATCATTGGAAGACCAATTGAGATGGATATTATCCAAGACTATGAAATATGTTCTACAAATAAATAATAGTGGTCACTTGTGAGAGTAAAGAAGTAAAGGACGAGACTGAAAATCGAGAAGATACAGAAATTGATGAGAAGAGATTGAAGAATTCCTGAATGGAAGAAATGGATAAATCGAAGGAGGAATTAGAGATGGACGAAACCTCTTGTGATAGAGAAGGAAGAAGATTATCGAGCAGATCAATCGATGCTTCCTCCGATTCAATTATATACGAAATTATCGATCGATCATTGTATCTAAATCATACATAGAAATCAGACTATCGCAATTATGGAATGCATTTATACATTCTGCATAAAGGAAAATCATGGTGAATTTTCTGAATGAACTGAATATGCCTCCGTAATTCGATTACAACAGACTGGAGAGATAAGCAATTGCTCTAAAAATTGGGGATGTTACTCATGGATGGTTATGCGATGTTCCTGCACCAAAACCACGTGTTTACAAAATTCATCCTTGGAATGACACATGCTCAAACTCGGGTCTTCATAAAAAGTGACTTTGAGTGTAAAAAATGTAAATGACGGCCAATCTCTACCATACTTTCAGGATCTTTGTTACTCGTCATAAGAAACAGAATGATCCTTAGAACGAGTCTCTAGCACGTCTGAGAGCGGAGTTATGAAAATCCGACCCTGATTTCGCAAAAATCCTGCAGCCGCTGCAGCAATCGGCAGCAACTTGAAACTTTTTTTCTGGGTAGCCCTCGATCATATGTCTATGCATAAAAAGTTTGGGGAGTTAGAAAAATTCCTCCCATGAATAATGATTTTTCGAAAAAGTACCCTTCGATTGCGTCATCACTATGCAATAGTATCAATTTTTCACAATACCGATTTATATGCAAATTATTGTCATATACATTTCCCATATCATCTCCGAAAATCATTTCAATAGATTCTCTGGCTCAAAAGTTATGACACTTTCAAAAAGTGTCCCATGACTTTTGTCGTCGACTGTATGTGAATTAAAAATGAGATGTTCACTAATAAATACTCACTTTTTCGCAATAGCAATCATTACTTTCATTCTTCCAACAGATGAAATCCAATCGAAAGGAGTGGAAAGATGAGGAGAGAATGAACCCTCTCTGATAATAACTTATTTGACCTACCGTAATCCTTCCTTTCACTTACCCAATTACAGTAAGCAGATCAATAAATGATTGAAGGAGTCTATAACATTTCTTCGCACTCTTCCAGATATTTTCCTTATCTTCTTCATTGAGACTTCCATTGAAATGAGAGAGTAGAGTACAATATGAATCAAGAACGAAGGAAGAAGGAACAGAATCCAGATTATTGATTGATAAAGATATGAATGACTTAAAATAGAGAATTGTGCACAGTACACAAAACTATATAAAATACCTTGATAGCATGTTCATCTTTCTCCATCTTAATAAATATCACAATCTTTCTTCGTACAAATACACTGATATCATCAGTGGGAAGACGAGAGAGAATCCATTCATCAAGAACTAAACAATTCATTCGATTCCGAAGTACTCAATAAATTATTCACCTTTCCACTCTTCCACTCCACTTTTTCTCATTTCGATTGCAAGGATCATCACTGCATCTTGCACGGAAGAGGAACGGATTAACGTGAGAGACGGGAGTACGGTAGATATCGATTGACACTCCGTACAGCTAACAACACCAGCAGACACTAAATTATACTGTTAGGACAAGAGATAATATAAAATCTCACCAATCTTTGCAGTAATCTTGAGGAGAATCGATAGCGATACACTACCGTATTCTAACAAGTCATCCTCACTGAACAACTTCTTTATCATATCAACGAGTCCATGTTCTGTATATGATCTTATTTTATTACATAAGAATGATTCTACAGTACCCGTCGTCTGAATACTGTCGACCAATCGATCTATGAGAGTATCATCAACTGAATGAGGGAGTTCCTCCACTCCTTTCAATTCTCTAATCACCCCTTCTAGATTATTCACGATCGAAGATACTTCTTCCATCTAAATACACATGTTTTAAATGTTCCTCATGGGAAAATAGAATGAATGGTAAATAGAATAGAATGAATGGAATGCAACCAGTAACACACATTTTTCAATTTCTTTACAATGTTTGTTTATTATTAATCGGAATTAATATATACATTGTGGATACAGATAGATAGATTGAATATTACAACATGTGTAAGATGTATTGAATTCAGAGCTTGGCCGGTTCATCGAGTGCCTTCTCGATATCTTTGATGAATGATTTCGGTTCAGTAGTTGGACCATAACGGTTGATCACCTTTAAATAATATACATTATATCACAAGCCGGAAATCATAATAAGTCAAAAAAACATCCCAAAAAATAATATTTTTGAGCAGCTAAAATGTAAATAAATATATTATGATTTTCATGAAGAATAACAAAGGAAAGCCTTTGTATAAGGAAATAAGAGTAACATACCTCTCCGTTTCGATTGGCCAAGAACTTGGTGAAACTGCAAAACAATGGGATTAAGAGTGTACTAAGGGATGAAATCTTACTTCCACTTAATAGCATCAGTGAGAGTTCCTCCCTGTTCCTTCTTCAACCATTTCCAGAATGGATCAGCATCATTTCCATTCACATTTACTTTTCCGAATAGATCTGGCTCCATTGAGAACTTAGTCTTCACGAAGGACATGATATCGATTTCACATGATGGCTCCTATATATTTTCATGATGTCATTTTCTGTTTGATAATCTCACCTGTCCTCCGAATTGATTGCAAGGGAAGGCAGCAACAGCCAATCCTCTGCTCTCGTACTTGTCAAGAATCTCCTTAAAAGAATTGCAATGGATTCTAATCGTGAAATATCTGTTCAACCTAGTGTAATCCTATTATCCATTCACAGTAAACGAGTAACGATCAAACCCATAAACATATGCAATAAAATACTGAGCAAAGCTTTTGTTCTCGTTACCTTCAATTGGGTGTAATTCGAGTTGGTGAGTCCACACTGAGATGCCACATTCACAATGATGACAACCTTTCCCCTGCAATTCATTCAATTACTCAATTCTTTCTCACCACACCAATTAGAAATCCCCTTCCAGTGTCAAATACGATCCAATATCATATTCTCTCTAGGGAGATTTCTACGGCAGTACACAACTACATCTATTCATATCCTATCCTCATTCAGTATGTTGTCATGACGATCATCTCTATCTTAACCAATCACACGAGTATCCTAAAGTACACGTATACGACTACACGAGTATAACAAGGGTGATGACATCATCAAAATGGCTAGATGATCGAGTAAACAAACATACTTGTACTTCTCTCCGAGAGATACTTCCTTGCCATCAGCGTCCTTCACCTACAATCAGTCCATTACTCCATTCTCCCCTCTCCATTCCATACCTTGAATTCATAGATAGTCTTGGCCATGGTTGAGAATGGTCTAATCGATCGAGTACACACTGAAATCATTGTTATTCCGAGACAACGAAGGAATGGACATCATCAATGAATCATCCATAGGAATAGGGCATGGATAGAACAACCAATTGTACTGAATAACAAAATAAATAGTTAATCTCTTTATAGATCTAAGCAACGTGAATAACGACAGATTCAACAAAACAGTGAGAAGACAACGGAAAGAATAACAAGCGCGAGAATATTACCTCAATTCTGCAGAGGGAAAACCAACGAATAACAAAAACGGAAGGAGGAGAGGGAAGAGGGGGAGGCAAAGTATGGGGAAATAGGGATAGAGAGTATGAACCGAAAGTTGAAATAGAAAGGAGTGAATACTAACTGAAAATGAGGAGAGAGAGGTAGAGAGGGTGATAATCCCTCTCAATGAGGCGGAGACTACACTTATATATTGTGATAATGTCTATTCTATCAAGAGAGGACAGGGATGGGGTGAGATAGCGTCTAATTTGAATGCAAGATAATACGATAAGACGAGATGTAACTCTAAAGGGTATCTCTCTCATATCACTTCCTATAACAATTGAACAACGAGGAAGGGATTAACTTACAATCGGCCGAATAAGTTATGTTGAGAGTGAAAGATACTTAGAAAGAGTCTTCTTTCCACTCTTTCCAACCTTCTTCTTTGCACCTCCATTCTCTTCCTTCTTCTCTCCCTTATCCTCCTTCTTCTTCTTCTCTCCTCCCTTCTTCTTATCTTTCTTCTGAAGGAATCACAGTTTGGAGCAAACCATTGGAAACTAGCACACTACAAACTACGTGTGTACTCAAACGTAGTCTCCCGTCTCCCTCAATCTCTCATCATCTTTACTAGCCGTGATGCAATATCATCCTTATTTCTCATACCAAATGGATCTACAATACTCTCCATCTACCGTACCTTGGGAACTCTTGTCCTGATCTTAGCATTCATTCTCAATGGAAGTGGTTTCATTCCTGCCTTCATCATCTTCGAAGTTGTCTTCGTGACCTGATATCGATTGATTACTACCGTATTCCCTTCCTTCTACCGTACCTCCTTGAGTACAGATGGATTCTCTCTCGTAACCTTCGCAGCACCCTTTGCTCCCAATCGAGACTCACGCATTTTGAGAGCCTGTAATCAATAGATCCTTCTCCTACCGTAGTCCATCTTGATAGTCTCACCTGGAGATTTTCAATGGAAAATTCGACGATAGGTCTTCTCTCATTGGTGAATGTGGTTGCATTGTTATTGAGTGCATGGAGACAAGCGAGGGCGGAAGAATGAGATGAGAAGGCAACGAATCCATATCCACGAGAACGAGCTACTCCCTAAAAAATATTAGGACGATTATATCGGCTATCGTACTTCTGAGAATTTCTACCACACTTTTATATCCAAAATATGCTCACCTTTTCATCGAGATTATTGAGATCTCTCCAGATTCTGCATTCCACTACACTCGCTCCTTCTCCACCTGATTTCTGAATGGAAAAAATGAGATTATTAAAATTCATTGCGCTAAAATATGCCGTAAGTTACGGCCCGTAACACTACTTACCTCACACAATTCCCTCAACTTGTCATCAGTGAGTGTGAATGGAAGATTGTGGATAGCCAAACGAGTGGGAGAAATAAACCTACAAATTAGAACGTTAGACAAGGGTCACTTTGAGAGAATGACGATGAAAAATATAATGATCACATGGACTTACATGTGTAGATTCTCCAATTTCTTTCTCATAGATTGAACTTGTTTCTTTCTCTTCTCAGCATCTCCCTTACTCATTCCATTAGCAGCAGCCGTTCCCTCTCTGATAACTCCCACTCGAGCAAGAAGAAGATTACGTTTGTCTTTCGTCGACTGAATATTGTATAATTGGTCAACTATTAGACACATTAACACTGTGAATAAATTCGTTACTAAAATATTAAGCCAACATACATTAGCGTGTTTCTCCTTATCCAACTTGGTGGCTTCTTCCTTTGGTAGTGCAAGGGAAGCATTGATTGATCTTCCATCGATGGATAATTCTCCTCCATTTGCAGCATATATTGCCTTATTCGCTTCATCACGAGTTTCAAAGTGAACGAATCCCGTTCCCTTGCTGTGACCAGAATCACCGAATCTCAAACAACCAAGTATTACGATGGATACGCAAAACAAGCAAGATTCTAAATTTGCAATTAAAATATAAACTGACTTGCATACGATGGCCAGTTTGACACTACCGTATTCTTCCATGGCTTCCTTCAGAGATTCATCCGTCGTATGGAAGCTCAGATTACTGCAATCGAATCATAACGGGGGTGATATAATTATCAACCATAGGATATAATGGATAGATGAACTAACCGCAAGAATAGAACTCTCTTCTCGATAACAGCAGTATCTTCCTTCCTTGGTCCCTTTCCTTTCGCCTTCCTTTCTCCATCCTCATCATCACTCTCCTTTTCTTCTTCTTCTTCGTCTTCATCAGACTTCTCCTACAATTCTATCCCATTATCTAATACCTCTAATACCAAACTGCTGCTCCCTACGACGCCCCACACCCCCAAACCGAATCGCCAACACGACGACGTACCTCCACCACAAAATAACGAAGATTAATGCTATTATATTTCCCTTTCACCTGGTGGATAAACAGTTGAAATTGAAATTGAAATTATCTCTCTCTCCCTCTATTTATTCTCTCACCTCATCTTCATCTTCACTATCATCATGATCCTTCTCCATCTCCATATCCTCATCCTTGTCTTCATCTTCATCACTATCATCAACTTCCATTTTCTTTTCCTCATTCTTTCCCTTCTTCTCAGTCTTCTTTTCTTCTTCATCAGTCTTCTCCACCTTCACTTTCTTCTCAAGTTCTTCCTTCTCTTAAAATCAATAATTAACAAAGACATGACACAAATATTGTGAACCTTCATGTTTTGCAGTTTCATAAGTATCTTTGGGCATAGTCCAATCAGCTGCGATCTTCCTTCCGTGAATCTTAGATTCGTTAAGTCCTTTCTACAATTTATTATAATAAGTTACCACGTTTTTAAAGCGTGATTTTCAGAAACAATGAATCATTAAAAAACAAGACAACAATAAAAGGTTGACTAACCAATGCCTTATCCGCATCCTCTTCCGTTTTGTACTGAACGAATCCGAATCCAGCGCATGACTTGGGGAATTTCTTGTCTTTGCACTTGGGAAGAACAACCTAGAGAACATTGAGCTCATTATGTTACTAATAAAAGCGAAGTGAAAAATATGGCAAAGGAGAATAAATCTCACCTCAGTAAACTCTCCGAATGGAGTGCATGCCTTCTCGAGATCTTCCTTCGTCGTCTTAATTAATATTATTAGAATTATACCATTACACTATTGTACTGTGCTATTCATATATCGATTGTGAAAACTAGATAAATAAAAAAAACCTGGAATGGGAGATTTCTGATGATGATTCTCCAGTGTCTCAGATTCACGTTCACCCATCTCATCAATTTCTTCTTCGGTTCTGGTTGTTCCTCCTCTTCCACTGCTTCTTCTTCTTCGTTCCAATTCTGAATAAATAAATTGAAGGTATTGCAATAATCTTCTACAACATTCAATCAACTAACCCTTCTCTTTCGAGGGAATCCTCTTCCTTCTTCTCCATTATCTTCCCTTCTATCTCCCCAACTTCTTCCTCCTCCTCTTCCACCACCGAATCCTCCGTCTTCTCTATTTTCTCCCCAATTTCGTCTTCCACCACCGAATCCTCCCTCTTCTCCATTATCTTCTCTACCTTCACCCCAATTTCTTCGTCCTCCTCTTCCACCAGAGAAACCACCTCTTGGTTCATAGTTGGAGTTGCTGTTTCTCTGCCAGGGCTGAACGTATTCAAGATAATTTTTATTGCCACAACATTTATTTTACTGATTAAATATAATTGTATCAATTAAATCGTATAATAAATACAGCATCAAACCTTTCTTTGATATCCGTAACTATTCATCTCGACAGTTCCTTCGTATAACTTCTTCTTTTCCTCCGATTGAGGTTCTCCAGCAGATTCATCGTCAAACTTTTTGTGGAACTGAAATTATCTCTATGATGAGGCGAAAATAATTTCCAAAACCTTCTTCGGAGGGGCTCCTTCGCCGTCTTGATCAAAATAGCGCTTAGCAGGACCATCCGAGGTTCTAGAATAAGACCATGTATTAACCGTGAGGGAGGAGAGGGACAAACCTGTTGCCTCTGAAACCACCTCCTCCTCGTTGTCGATCTGGGAAGGTTCGAGCACCGAAGGAAGAAGGACCTCCTTCCACTGTATTACCATCGTCATCGAAGAACTTTTTACCCATCTGATACTCGCTGTTAAACATTGCGAAATCATGGAAAGTGAGGAATGGCATAGGGACATAGCCCGTACGGAGGAGTTGAAAAACTATCATTTGAAGATAAATAATTTATTCAAATGTACATCAGCATGCGAGATCAGTGAACCGGTAGTCAACAACAACTTGTGAGCAATGGAGATTTAAGGGGTAGTGAAGGATCCTTCCCTGGGTGGGTTCATTTCCTCCTCCGGCATAGGCTCGTTTTTAACAGGTTTACACTTTTGACGACGATCTTCAACGACTTCCATGTTCTCCACTTTGCACTCCTTCTAGAAAATATAATAAAGAAGAGATCTCTAAAGAGCAAAAAAATATTTAAAAAAAGAAAACTGACTCGGAGTAGAGTCGCCTTCAGTTCATCGACGTCGTCCTGCTTGAGTTCAATTTCAGAGAGAGGACGACGGAGCATTTCTGAATTATTAAATACATATTACAAAGCAAAATAAAGCTTAAAATTAGATAAAAACACATTTAAACGAAATTGCATCGCAATGCATTGAAAGAGTACACAAGAATTTCAATGTAATGTACTGTACCTAATTGTGGTTATTAATAACTGATTTAATTCCCGAATTGTTGCGGAAGAGATGTCCATGCATCTCAGGAAGTTTCTATTATGAAAAGTTGAACACTCTCAACATTGCTGAATATTTGTTTGGTGAATAGAATAATAACATAATGTGACATTTTTGTCGTTAAAAATAATTATTATTTTTTCCTTGACGAGTTGATAAAATAAATAATACCCTAGAGTTTTATATTGGTATTTATTATTACAGATATGAATAAATAAATAAATATATATATATATAAAAGGAAGTATTTTACTTCGCAGAAAATGATTTCTTCCCTATGATTATCTCGTTCCCGTCTAGGTATCTATTTCTTCTGATCTCCATTAACCTACCAATTACTTGTTTGCCACCGAAAATATTGTGATTTCGTTGAAAATTTGTAACATCCACATACGAAAGCATCTGATGAATTCCAATCTTACTAGCAATCAAAATGGTTCTCAATTATTTCCTATCTTCTGCTATTATCTCAAGATATTCTCCGGAATATACGTCATTATAATTACTCTCGCATTTGATTATGTCGTGTATATTGTTAAGGTAAGATTGATCTTTGATCTCACTATCTTTTCTAAATTTCTCCAGGATTTCCATCCAAATCTCCGTTTTATTCTTCTCTCATTTCCATGGTGTTATCTAGGACTCTTCATTTCCTCATTTACTAAAGATTTTTTTGAAAAAGCTTTTCCGTGCAACAATAATATTGCTCGATTCTTCGATCATCTTCTTCTCATCTGTTCGTATCTTATTTCTTTTTCAACCCTCATGAAATCAAATATTTTCAGGTCTCGTTTCAATATGTTTCAATCTTTTTATCTTTGTCTTGGAACGGATATGCGCTCTAATTTATGTAAAAACATATGAATCTCAGAATTCTCCATTTCTTAGTATCGCTCTATTTATATGTCAGGTATGAACTTAAAAATTTAAGAATAATATTGTGAGAATAATAAAAATAAATGTGCAGTATGGAATGAGCACCGTTCTCATAGTCTTCACTCATGGTCTCGTTTCAATCATTCTTATATTCATCTCTGTTGTCGCTTCTGGAATTGTTTCGTTTGAAGATTGATATTAATTGCAACTAATAATTAAGATTCTTATTCGTTTTCCTTCGATCTCTCGTGATTCTCATACTAAACATCTCTCAACTTCACATGGGAATATATCCATTCGATATCAATCAGTCGAAAATCTTAAAGCGGCAAGAGTTAGCAACTTTTCCAATTCATTATTTGAATTAATGTTCCTTCCTAGCTCCTTCGATATCTGTTCATTTATCTCATTCCGTCCGAACCTCTCATCCCAATTATATTTGCAATCATATTTTTCGTAGTTCCGAAAGTGAATCGAGATCCATTCTTCGATCTTCTTCACGCTTTCATCGCAATTCATGTATTTCCATCTCTCATAATTTATCTATTCTTATCATTCATTCAGTTATCAATCGCACTGGGTATCATAATCCGTTTGAACGATTCATATTTCACTCAAATTCGACGTATCTTTCGACTTGAAGAAAGAAAGAGAGGCAGTGTTCAATCGGTAACAGGGAAGAATCTCAATATTGCTCTCAATCTTCATTCGAGTACTCACTTTCAAATGTTGGACAATTCATGGAAACGATAAATCATTTTCTCGTCTATCTCTTTTCTCAGTGATATCTAATCATATTTTCCTGTTTTGATAAGATACATACGTCTTTCTCCCTCCAATCTCCATTCATTATTCAGTCATTCTCCCCTCCTTTCTCTCTTCCTTCCACACATGGGAATCTACCTCCTTTCCTTTCCTCCATCCTCAGAGAGTAACTAACCCTTCTCTCTTTTCTCCATCAAACCTTTCTCTGAACATCGATCGTCCTTCGTATGATTACTCTTTTCTTCTCTCTTTCTCTCTTTTCCCTCTCTCGACCTCCAACTTTAGTATCCAATAACCCTATGCAACCGTGTTTCCTTCCACTCCATTGACCAATTTCGTCTCTTATCTCTCTTTTATCTACCTTCTTCGTTCACAAATTCAGTGTTAACTCGAACATTCCATGCGTTTGAGACTTTCTGCTAGTTATTCATTCATTTACGTGCATTTTCTCTCTTCCGGACTGTATTTTCACTCTTTTGATCCGTTGATTTCTCTCCATTATAGTCCTTATCTAATCTGAACTCTATTCTTCTCTATAACTTCACCCTCGTTCTCATCTCTCTTTTCTTCTCCTCTCCTTTCCCTTCCTTCCTCTATTCTCTTCTCATTCAGATGCCCTCAGTCGTTGTCTATGGAGGAAGAGGGGCTCTTGGCCATGTAATCGTTCTTCATTTCAAATCAAAGGGATACGTGAGTCATTTTATTATATACATATTCATTACTACAATGACTAATGATACCCGTAAGAATGGTTCGACTATATTCTCTCTTGAATTATTTATCTCTATCTTCCTGGTCTTTTCTTAGCTCATCGTTCCTTTTCACTCTTTGAAAGGGAAAGAAGAATGTCTTTCAGTCTGTCTCTTCTTTCCTCTATTCTTCTTCTCTCTCATGTATCATTTTCACTTTCCAATAAAAGGAAAGGGAAATTTGAAGAGCGAACAGACTTCGTTCTTCACTAGATCACTTTTGCGTGTAATTTTGAGAAGCCAGAAAAAGGGGTGAATCTGATAAATACTCTTTCTATTCTTCAGAAAGTAATCAGTATCGATGTTCATGCTAATGATGATTCGGATGTATCCATTCTAGTGGATGTGAATGGATCATGGACTGAACAAGAGAAGAATATCCTCGAAGGGTATGTCAAAGACAAAAGTGAAGGAACCTTCAACTAATAAAACTTGCCCATCTTCCGACTACTTTTTTGTTCTCTTTCTCGCTTCGTTAAGATAAGATTAATCTTTTCTTCCCTTATCTCAATAAATTCAAGTTAGCGTGAAAGGTGTGAGAGCTTAGACAAGAGAGCGCGAAAGGGAAGAACGTTCGAAAGGAGAAGAGTAGAGAAAGGAAAGGAAGAGGAAGAGAAAGAAAAAGGAAAGCCTGATTGATGGTATCATCTATTGGTCCCTTATGCACGATTCCTATTCATTAGCACAAGGAATGAAGGGTATGAATGAAGGACACGGAAGGAAAGAGGGAAGAGAAGGAAAGGGAAGGGAAGGAAAGGGGAAGAGAAGGAAAGGGAAGAGAGGTTGCAATTATCCCTGATCATTCTTCTTTACTAAAAAGCATAGGATATCCACGTAAAAACTGTCTAATCGGTGCAGCATTCCGTGAAGGAAGAGGAGATAATTCGTTGATCAATACTCGATATCCATTTCCCATCCCTTCTCCATTCTAATTAACAATCAACTCCATTTCACATAATCAAATGAGACGTTCCGAAACAATTGCACTAATTAAATGAGTGATGAATGATGAGTGATAATGAGTGATTCCATGCTTATTGAGGGTGAAATGTGGATTGAGTGTAGCTTGATCAACGATCTTCGTTCCCCTTCGATGTATCTATATTTTAATCATAACATTTCAGTCTGGCATCGAAGGGAGTCCAAGAAGTAGAGGGAGTATTCTGTGTGGCTGGAGGATGGGCTGGTCAGAAGACTATTGATATACATATATTGAATAAGTTATTCAGGTGGAAATGCCTCATCTTCTGATATGATCTCTAATGCTGATCTCATGTGGAAACAATCTGTATTCTCATCAACAATCGCTGCTAAAATCGCAGTTAAACATCTGAAGAAGGGAGGAATTCTCACTCTCACCGGAGCTGAGGCTGTTAGTTCCTCCTATATTATATAACCAGCTAGGATTTAAATAATTGTGATAATTCGTATCCTTCTCTTAGGCTCGAAATGGAACTGCTGGTATGATTGGATACGGAATGGCAAAAGCCGCTGTTCATCAATTGACCAAATCACTCGCTGAGAAGGTACGGTAGATTGAATGGTCAATGAGAGATCTTCGTTGCAGGATTCGGGTCTTCCCGAGGGGGTTACTGTAGTTGCCATTCTCCCTGTTACTCTGGATACTCCGATGAACAGGAAATGGATGCCCGATGCTGATCATTCGAGGTAAGAAAGACAAAGGAAGAAGAAGGGATATGAAGAAAGAGTACTTAGCACATCAAATATGCTTTCTTTAGTTGGACTCCTCTCTCATTCATCGCTGAGAAATTCGATTCGTGGACAGAGAAGATTGAATGTCGTCCTTCCAATGGAACTCTTCTTTCTCTCAAGACTGCTGGAGGAATCACTACCGAGGAGAAACACTAAGGAATTATGTGATATTCTGCTTCATTGACAGTGATAAACATTTTATGTCTGTAAAAATTCTGTTCACAACAATAATTCCGCATTTTTAATAAAAATCATCGGAGAAACACGTAGTTGAGAATTGTTGCAAATTGTTTGACCATGAAGAATCGGCCGGTATTTTTTGAAGTTTACACATTTCTCATTACCAATTTTGCAATTCCATTACTCAATCTTTTTGATGATGGTTATTTTCAAATCGATACGTTGAGTTAATTATTATTGTTTTGTCCACCCAGGAGGGATTCAGATTGTATCAAAATCAAGTGGACTGTCATCGCTGTTAAGAAGGCGTCCCTCGCGGACGACTATCTATGCAAGTGAGGAATGAGAGGGATAACTCTCCTCATTCCGCGCGCTCTCTAGTTCGCTGCCGTATCTTCATGACCACTTGGAACGCTTACAAATGCTCATATCTCAGTTCATACGAAAAATGGTGACTTGGGAGTTTCAAAAGTATGATCAATTAACAGCGACCAACCATCCCACAATGATACCTCAGTTAACAAGATATTCATGATACTCCTCCTTTAATGGGACTTGTTTATCAGTTTGATTTCAACCATTATCGGCGACTGTATAATTGAGAAATTTCGAGACTCAAGAACCATTAACAAATCGATGCAAAGAGCTAAAAAAAGGAGAATATGGAATCCCATTGTACCATTGAGTATGATTATCTTTTTCCTGTCTATTACGACAGCTTCGATTAATTTGAATAAGAAAACATCGAGACAAATATTCAAAGATCATGTTTCATTGACAGAAGATGAAAATATGAAAGATGAATGATGAAAAAGATAATTTACTTCTATCTATTGCAAAAAGTAATAATTGCTCGAATCCACAAAGTGATATAAATTAATAGATAAATCAAAGGAAAGAAGCCAAAGAAAGGATATAATGGGGGAATTTGGTGATAGAGCCAACCCGAAATGTACGTGAGAAGAGAAGGAAAAGTGAAGAGAATGAAGAGATGAATGAAGAGAATAAAGAAGAAGATATGGAACTGAATACCGTTCCATTTTAGTCAATGATAAAGAAGACGCTCAGGAGATTCTGCCCTTTTCCACCTTTTCCAATGGTAAATTCTGTATTGGATTCACTCGAACGAAAATATTGTATACAGTACTACATCGTTATCAGTACCATCTTTGAGATAATTTGGACCAAAAAGATCAAAATGGTGTGATTGGAGGGAGACATCTCTTTCGTGCAAAAGGAGGAGGATCAGTTCCTCTTCAATTCAGGATTTGATTCACTTCATTCTCAATGAATGGGAGGAGTCAATGAGGGGGTACCGTAAGAGTACATTAGCCCATTGATCCTCCTTCCATTCTTCATTCTTCTCATCTTTTCCCCTCCTGCAATGAGGTGGATTCTCCCCATTGCAATCCTTATCTCAGGTTTGTTCCTATTCTGATTATCACATTTCCGTAGCTCAAAATTGTCTTCTGTGCGTTCTTTGTTCCGGGTTATATCTTTTTCCGTCTCAATTTCTGTTATTCTTCCATTCTTCATTATATTCATCATCATAATTCGTATATCTTGCAGGCGTTCAATGTATTTCTCGAGTCGAACAAATCTTTGATTCTTCAATTCCTCGAGAGAATCTCACTCTTATGAATGATGATAATCCTCGTCCATATCACGATGGAAAGGCCCTTCATGTACCATTGAATGAGACTGCTTCCGTCGAATTATTCGAACATTGGCTCCAACAGGCATTCTCTGGACTTCTTGCTGCCGTTGCCAGTAACAAGTAAGATCATTCATCAAAGTGTGGCTGAACCGAGAGTGTCATATAGAGATTTCACTTCATTAGACTAATTAGAAAGTGAATTCACTTCCTATATAGCTTGATCTATCTAGATACTAATTAGGGTACTAAAGTGGGATCTGGATCATTTTGCGCAAAAAGCCATTAGGAGAGATATGAATCTGAGAAACCCGGAAGGGGCAGAGTCTCCTACCGTTCGAATTTGAGATGCAAACGTTTATCGCTTGAAACCATCGAATGTGTTGGTACGTGTCATAATCAATTGTAATATCCTACGGTATACGAATCAATCGATTTCAGACTGGATACAGTAGACGAGGACGTTCGTGAGGAATTGGCTTCATGCTCGAAAGACGCGCATACTGTGCCAGCTCATGCAAGATGCGTCAAGAAACTTCTGAAGGCGTCGAAAGAGAGCGGAGATGTGATGGTGAAAGGTGAGTTCAATCGAACTTGATTAGACCTAAAAGAAGGGACAAAAGGATCGAAATCTTCTAAGATCATCCAGATCTTTTCTCTCCTTTCTTCTCTTTCCTTGTCAACGAAATGCAAATGGTAATGAATCGGATATCGAAATTTATCAAATTCAGAACGATCTAGAATAATCATAACTATTGTTAAAACGAAGCTTTTAAAATTTATTAGCAAAACCTGGCGTACGGTAGAATGTTTCTTTCCAAATTCCATTCAGCAATAACTTTTCAAAAGAAGGGATGACGGAGACAAGTCTTCGTATTATGGTCCATGATGGAGACTCTCTTTTCAACTGTTTTTGCATATCTCTAATAACTGGCCGCGTCTGATTAAAAGATAAATCAAAGGGATTCACTCCAAAAAGTGATAGATCTCTTTCATCTCAACCTGCCCCTTTCCCGTCCCTTCCCTCTCTCTCTCCCATCCAAGAATGTGTGAACGTGCATGCACCGATCCGTACGGCACTCTCTTCCCTCCTCCCTCCTTCCCTCTCCCCCTCCCCCCTCCCCCTCTCCCTCTCATCCTCCAATCCCTCTCCCTCCTCCCACCCGGTTCTCCTCATCCTCACTGAAACTTATCCCCTTTTCTCTCTATCTCTCTAATTGAATCAATCTCTCTGCCGGGGCAAAAAGAGGAAGCAAATGAGCGAAACAAAATATTAGAGAAAGGGAAGAGAATGGAAGAAGGGAGAGGCATTCGGGATGGGATAGTGACGATATGAGATCAATGAGAACTATGAATGAAGTGAGAGATTGATGTTTAGAGGGAAGAAAAAGATCAAAAATACTGTCAATAATTGAAAGTACAGTTGAATACTTGCAGATACTGCTGAATCTCATCTGAAGTACAAACCATGGAAGAAGAATGAGAAGAGAATAACAATGGATGAGGATGAAGGAGAAGTTGAATGGACTGGAGGATTTGGACAAGCAAGAGAAAAGAGAAGTGTTGAGAGAGTTAAGAAGGTTAGAATATATCTCATCGTATAACCATATAATAACCATATTGTATAGGTTATCCGTACTGATTCGTATTCTCTTCGTACTGATTCTGAACAAACTCCCTTCGCTCAAGTTGCCAAACTACTCACAAAGACTGTCAGAGCTGTCAAGAATAAGAAGGATACTGAGACGTAAGAAATTTATCCATTTAAAACTTGTCTAATTGTATGCAATGAAGTAATAATTTGTATTTAAGTTGGCGGGAGACTCTAATCAAAGTGAAGAAAACGGCTGAAGAGGAGAAAGAAGCAAAGAAGGCAAAGGAAGCATTGAAGAAAAGACTGAAGAAAATGATTGATAATACTCCTGAAGATTTCGCTGATCCGAGAAAACCTCTCGCTATGAAGAAACTTGAGATGGAAGATGAAGAATTAGAAGCAGCTAAGAAAATGGTAAAGGAAGGAAAGGATGAAATGAGAATTCCACTCAATCTTATGAGGTAGAATAACTACTTTTTCATTAAATATTAAAATTATTAATTCAGAGAGGCTGTCAAATTGGGAATGTCTCTGGGTGGAAAGAATGTATCCGATTTCGACAACAAGACTCTCAAATTGGTTTCCCCTCGATTCATGAGTGTAGTGGAGGATGATGCTGAGGATGGAGATACGGTAGGAATGCGATCAATTACTACTGTATTAAATATCGATTATAGATCAATCTGCTCTCTCCTTCTCTCTTCTCTCTTCATGAGGATGGAAAGGGACTCGAAGCTCTTACTTCTCTTCCTGCTATTCTCAAGAAACTGAAGAATAATGATCAAGTAAGAAGGGAAGTATAGAGAGAGAGATATAATGGTTATTCTCAGGAAGCCTGGATGGACTTTATCATCGAAGCATCGGGAGTTTCCGATGCTGTTGATAAAGCGACTGAACAGAGAAAGAAGAACAAAGATAATGTAAGCAATCATTTGAATTTTTCTTGTGCAATATTTCAAATATTCTTTGATCTCTATAGGAAATGCGTGGATCGAATGGAGAACCTCTTTACTTCACTAAGCAGAATGTGACTGAAACTCTTGGAGATGAAGAAGCAAAGAAAGTCGAAGTATTCGAGACTCTCGATAAGACTTACAGTGAAGAACAGGTAATGAGGAAGACTTGCAAAATGATTTTATATAAATTATGAGTAGAATATATATAAAAAAACTAAATCGCTTATTTTTAGCGTAAGGAACTTGACACTCGCGGATATTTGTTCATGAGACCCGATCAAGTTGAAATTCTGTATGGAAAGGATTCCGCCTACCACGATGAGGTATACAATTGAATTAATGAATAAGGTTGATGATTAATGTTTAAGGCTCTTTACGAGAGATACATGAATATGATCAAGACCATTCCTGAACATGAGAAACACGAAATACTTGAGAATGAGTGAGTTTATGCATTTTGCATAACTTAAAATCATTATCTCTTTCAGTATTCATGCCCTGGCTAAAATGGATTCATTCAAAATGACTAGACCAACTCATCATTCTCGTTCTAAGAGAGGAGCACCCATTATCAATTCTCCTGTTCTCTTCACTCCTCTTGTCCAAGCAACTGCTGCTCTATCCAATACATGGATCGTTCAATCTCCAATTGTATTCAGTCCCATCGTTCTTTCTCCTGCTGCACTTGGACCAATCATTCTCTCTCCTTGGGTAAGAATACCTTCTTGTCTAATCTTTCGTTTGGTGCTATTGCACCGATCAGTTAAACCATAGGGATCAAGATAGACTCTCGACTAAGAATAGATTGAGAATAACTTATGACGCAGTTAGATTCCAATTAGACTACGTCACAAGACCAATAACGAAGGATAACAGTGAAATACACGGGAATTTCGTGGACATAATCCCCTCTCAAATGAACCTGATAGGGATGGAATGAAAGGGGTACTCGGTCATATTGGACCCCTTTCTTATCTCTCTTTATCGAATGAGACAACGACTAATGGCCTATCATTGATCTGATAATCCTCAATCATCATCTCATCATAATTCAGGTGTTCGTTCCTCTTATTCTTTCTCCTCGTATTCTCTCTCCACTTATCGTCAATCCTCGTACGTTTTTATTAAAAGAAGCTGTATAACAAAAACAAGGATTAAAAATGTCTTCAATAAATAGTAATTGATTGCAGTAATCTTCTCTCCTATTGTTCTCTCTCCTTTGGTCCTCCATCCTCTCATTCTCGTCCCCGGTAAGAATACGATTAAAATGATAAGAATATTGTGATCGGAAGTGATCACCTTTCGACCCCACAGATCACTCTTCGATACATCTTACATAGACACATGGACACATTGATATGCATATAAGCACATCCGCTACATGTCTTGTTGTGTCCATATAAGATGTAGAGTGGACAGTCGGATTGTTATCACTTTCTATTATTTTGATATTTTCCATTCAAGGTATATTCAATCCTATTATCTTGTCTCCACTCGTCCTCTCTCCATTCATTTTGTCTCCTCAAGTTTTCACTCCTCTCATTCTTTCTCCATTCGTTCTCAATCCGGTAAGTTCTCTCATTTGGTTTTGTTTCATCACCAAATAATTAATCAATCTCAGCTTATCCTCACTCCTATGGTCGGTTCTCCTCTCATTCTCTCTCCGTTCGTATTATCTCCTATCATTCTATCTCCTCAAGCTCTCTTCGCTGTTGTTCTATCCCCTTATGCCCTCAGTCCATTGATAGAATCAAAATTGATTGCCTCCGAAGTAGTTCTTTCCCCTTCATGGCTCTCTTAAATGCCTTCATCTCTAGTCTCCATATCCATTCATTGTTATCATTGCTGTGCAATACTCCTCGTTCATATATGTCCATCATTGATTCTCTTTCCCAATCAGGGCTCATCATTCCCTTCTGTCACATCACCTTCATTTCTACTTGTATCCCTTCCCATTCCTGCTGTCAAAACTCGGAATCCGTCGATTCAGCTAATAAATGTGCCTTATCCCTTTGATTGATGTCCATCCCATGTACTTATCCATCCTTCATTAAATGTTTGCAAGGAAAATTAAATTACGAAAAATAGATTCATAGCGATGAACAAATTGTTCATGAATTTGTTTTGCTCATGAGCTTCGATATAGTATACTTGCATCAACTGTTATTAGCATAGTTGTACATACATACAAGAGCGAAGAATCTTGCAAAAATATTTTCAGTGTTTCGGAAAAAATTCTAAAAACCATCGCTCGTTGGTGCAAGGTTTGGAGATTTTTTAAATGAAATTTACGACTTTCTCGAGAAAAAATATAGTGAAAACAATTTGAGCCCATTGACGTACTAAGGGTATTTTACATGTCCGTTCCCACTGAAGATATATGTAGTTAAAAGACTGAACATCCATGCCTCTTCTTCATTAATCTCCCCTACTAGAGGGAATTGTGTGTCTAACGAGTATTCGCCCTTTTCCTCCTTCTGTTGATGTCAATTCCACTTCTCTCTTCATCTAAATATAAATCTTCATCATAATGTGAAGGAATGAGTGGGAAAGAGGACACGTGTCATCTTCCTTCCTTCTCTATCAAATTTATCCCATCATCTGAGTACACTCAGTACTATTTCCATCTACGTATCAATTCACGGAACTTTTATCGATCTCTCAATGAATAATAATCGTCTTTGCATCAATTTCTCTCTCGATTCACTCCATTCCTCACTATTCCACTATCTTCACCTTCATATTTCTTCTCTTTAGCACCTTTATTGAATCATCGCTTCAAAAGCATGAAAACAACTACAAAATTATGTCCCCAAATAGAGTGGTCTCCTTCCATTCCTTCCTTCCAAGCGAGAAAGGTTCTTATACCAATTAAAGTCTCCTCATTCTTTTCTAATCTTCATGTTGGATGGATGAATGAGTGTTCCTTCCAACAATGAATATTGTCTCCAATCTGTTCGAAGACCATACAAAATAGTGAGAAGGAGGAAAGGAGTGAAGAGTGAGTGAATGGATAATGATAGACCTTCTTCGTCCCTCACTTCTACTTCATCGCCCTCCTCTTCTCTTCCTCTTCTACTTACCTATCCTCCTCTTAAGAATATCAGTGTTAATAGTAAATGAACGTCCTTCTCTTTTCTCTTCCTTTTCTCCATGTGTCAATTAGTCTTTTCTATTAGTCAGTCTATCCCAAGGGAGAATCCCTTTCCTCCCCTCTCTCTTCTCCTTCTCTTGTCTATTCCATCGTGATCTACCTTCTCTTCTCCACTCTTCTAGATTACTCGAGTGAACAGTCTTCTCCTTTCTCTTCTTCCTCTTGTCGTCTATCAGTCTTCTCTTCTCTTCTTTCTCTCTATCACTATCCGTCCAATTATCATCCCATCTCATCACATTTATTTCTCTTGTCTATCTTCATATTCCTTTTCCATCTTCTTCTTCCTTGTCTCCAATCATTGATCATTTTGTCCTCTTCGTCCTCCCTTTCCATTCTTCATCATCTTCTAATCAGTCTTCAATTCATTTCTAGAACATCACTGACGTATTACTCCAATTTACTTTCTCTTCACTTTTCTTCTCTCTCATCTTTCATAACAAACCGATTCCATCGAAGGATTCATCCTCGTAAAATGGGTATTTATTGCAATCTACCAGTTGAATCGTGAATACCATTCATTCTCTGACCATTCATTGTTTTTTTCCAATCGCCTTTCCATTTTTCCCTATGTCGCCTATTTGTTCTCTCTCTACTGAAAAAATATCAAAATTAAGATCTATCAAAATAGAGGTGACCTATAATTTTCTTCCCTCTTTGAGATACCCACTTATTCCACCTCCTCCCTCTCCTCACATAATCACTATTGTCTATAATCACTCTTCTTCTCACCTCAAATTGAACTCTAGTTCATACGTCGATTCTCGTTGATTACAGTCTACCGTATCACTGTAATCAGTATCTTCTTCTCCTTCATTCATCCATCCATCCATTCATTCCTCCCCATCCCTCCTCCCATCCCACTCCTCCTCTCTTCTCTCATTCGATGGAAGCTTCTTCATCTCTTCAGATGTCTTGTCATTCTTCTAAACTCTCTCGAACTCCTTCGTGTTCATATTCTGAAGATTCAATCGAAAAGGGCGAAGAAATGGATGAACAGCGACCGTCCACTTCAACTTCAAATAATTCAAGGTATTATTCATGCCCATTTTATGCTTCAAACTAAATGATCGATGCGAACACCGAAAAAATACTTACTCAATTTCTCAGATGTGATTATTCTAAAGTATATATCATTAATAGTACTATCATTCCTAATATGGCTATGATCCATTTAATCTCCCTTATGACGTATGATAATCCATCTCGATCCTTCTTCTCTCTCCTTCCATCCACTTCAAGTCTCTTTCTCCCTATCATCCCTTAGTCTCATTAGGGAAAAGTGTTTATCTCCATTTCCCTTCAATGTTTTCATCTTTTAGACGTCAATCGACAACGGTGATCAAAGTTGTCTCTCGAAATCAACCAGCGACTTCTCCTGTGATGATCGATGTTCAGAGACTAGAACAATTACAAGCTGAACAGAAAAAGAAGAGAACGGTAATTCATCCTTATCTCCCTTCTTTTCTCCATTTCATCGTTCACATCACTTTTGTCATCGAAGTGGGATTTGGTTTCCCTGTACAGTTTTCAACAGAGATCTCTCAAGGGACTTATTCCCGCTTTAAGTAATCATTCTTTCCCTTCAGGTCACATTCTCAGATAAACCACCAGAGAAACACTCAGCAGCTCCTTATGAGGGAGAAAATGATCCTCCTCCTAAACGTCAGTTTTTTTTAAATCTAACTTCATATGTAATGGAATAATCTGAAGAAAAACAAATCGTGGAAGGCTGATAATAATACCATAAATTTCAGTTGGATTTCGTGATCGAATTTTTCTTCTCTTCCGTCGACTTTTCGTTCTTTTTATTCTCATTTCACTCGTCGGATTTATAGTTTTCCTTGCTGTTCAAAGTTATGAAAATGGGAAGAAAACGCAGAATGAAATAGATCGATAGTCCTCCTTTTTCATCTCCATTCTATTCCTTATTTATCTGTGATTCTTTTGTCGACTCCACTGGTTTGATTTCTTCGGTATTCCCCGTAAGAACTCATCTCACTCCATATCTCCTTCATCCGGTGATTTTATTTCACACTTGTCAAGATAAACAGACGTTTGTTTTGCAATACGTGAATGCCCATAATCAGTTACCATTGAGAGAATGGAGTAATCAGAAGCATCACATGATAATCATAAGGTGTTCGAGTGGATGAATTACAGACACATTACAGAGATAATGAGGCTCATTATCAACATCATCCAGATTTACTACTGAGTTTACATCGCGAAAAAAGGATTGGGATTGATAATGCATGAGTGATTTGAAGTTACATAGATCACTTATAAACTCCCCTCTTCCCTCTTTCTCGTCTTCACTCTTCAATTCCATTACCGGACCTGCAAGTGCTAATAAGGGCAACGGATTGAGAAAAGGAGGGAGAGGTAAAGATTAGTCCGCAAGAAAACAGATCAGAAGAAGACTTACATAATGAGGGAAGGTAGGACCGAAGTGATTGAAAGGCAGATTGAATATGTCTAGTCTAAATGACTTCCCATTCAATCTGTCTGTAGACAGTTTACCCTTTTCCTTTTTGTGTTCTTTCGGTCGAATTGAAAGTGAAGGGACTAATGTAACGGGACTCACTCACTCAATCCATCAACTAGTGTAGGCGGTTCTATCTACATCCATCTACTCAATATTCCATCATTTCTTTATTTCTCTTCTACAATAGTACTCAATTTGTCCCTTTCTCGAACTGAATATCTTCTTTATCCCTCTGATGAGATTATCATCCTTTCAGAGATCTCAATCGTTTCTCTCCATTAGCTCAGAGAAACAAAAGAAGAGGATTACCGTAGGGAAAGGAAGGAAGGATCAGACCAACCCTCCAATCCATCCATTTCATCCATTATGGTCACTAGGGACATCACCACTTCTGGTACGTCTCTACAATATTCAATTCAGTCTCAATATTTCCATTCTAGTTCTACTCATATTCTCTGTTCTCCTTCCTTCTCAATGTAGACAACCTTTAGATGTGGCTGCAGTTCCAACTGAAGATGGGAAAGCATTGAAGGTCTTCCCTTATCTTTCTTCCTTCTATTCAATTAATCTCTTCAGATTGATCTGAATGCAGATCACAGTTCTCTTCTTCTTCAACATTGGATGGATCAAGCAATGAGTGGATTGATGGCTGCTGTAGCCACGAATAAGTTAGCATACAAATACTTTACTTATTACTTGTAGTTTTTTCAATCTCCAAAAAGAACGCATCAATAACAATTCTCAAAAATTTCTCACAATTTTATACATCTCTTTATGATTGGTGTCCGTGAAAGTTCAACATACCTTCCCTTTCCTTACACATGGTCAGACTGAAAAGTAGCTCTCACCGGAAGATTTACCTAATTATGCACGCGGGAAATTCGAGCTATTCTCAATGTTTCCACCTCACGAATCACCATTAGAGGAAAATGCATACTTGCTTTAGGAAAGTATTCTCAGATCGGATTCTTTCCATGAGATGTCTCATCATCAGATGTGCATGTGACATCTGAAGACGATACTTGAGAAAACTTCGTAATTAAGTCTAGACTACAGGAAACACATTTCGGAAACAAAAAAACTCTAATCCCTAGACGTCCGAACTAAGTATTTTCCAAAGCATGAGATTTTTAAAAAAAAACTGAACGTTCTATTTTAACTTTACAGAATGGATCGAGTATCAAATCGAACGAAGGATAAACACGAAATCTGTTCGAAGAATGCAACAACTGTCACAGTACGATTATTTTTACATTAAAAAATATTTTTCATATTTGAGGCTCATGCAAAATGCGTGGTAGATTTAATGGATAATGAGAGGATAGAAGGGAGAAGAAAAGAAGTGCGAAAAGGAGCGAAGATAATTAGTAAGAAATTGATGAAATATGGGAAATAATGAAGTGTCTATTGCAGAACTCAATAGAGAAATACGAAGGAAACCATTAAAGAAACACAAGAAGAAGAAAGGAGTAAAGAAAACAGGGAAAGGAAAGAAATATTTGAAAAGAAAAATGATTAGAAGAAGAAAAACTACGACTGTCGAACCTCCAAAGGGTGAGTTGAGTGAATAAATCAACCAATAGATTCGATTTCAGAGAAGGAAGAATCAAAACGAATTCGTCGATCAGTTATATCAGCTTCTTCTTATTCACTCAAATCAAGTGATCGAATGACTCCTTTCTCTGGTTTAGCGAGAAGTCTAACGAAGACTGTGAGACAGCTGAAAAACAAAGATGGGAACAGCAAAGAGTACGGTCGATTGATTATCGAGAACTGATTATTAGAAGGATTTCAGCTGGAGAGAAATAATCGATGAAGTACAAGAGGAATCGAAGAAAATCAAAGCAAGAAAGACAATCAAGAAAATGTTTGCAAAGAGAATTGCAATGATTGAAGAAGGAACTGCAAAGGGAGGAATAAATGAGAGAAGACCATTGGCCATGAAGGTATCTATTCAGATTCATCCATTACTCACCATTCTCGTATAGGAATTGGATGATCTCGACGAAATTGATCCTCAATCTCTATTGAAAGAAGCGAGAAAGGCTGAAATGAAATTATCGAAGAAAGACAGTGTATTGAGACAACCATTGCATCTCATTAGAGAAGGTAAAGAGAAAAGTGACTGATCAATCCAATCGATTCCATTGCAGCCGTCAAATTGGGAATGATGGTTAGTGGGAAGAATATGAGTGGATTCGAGGATAAAACACTTAAATTGTTCTCCCCTCGATTGATGAGTGTTCTTCCTGATGAAAATGGAGATGATACACAAGTGATATTGAATATATTCCTTCCTCATTTAATCGATCTTTCCTTTGAGGTCAATGTATTATCTCCTTCCCTCTTTTCTCTTCATTCTCAAGGGGAAGGAATCGAAAAGGCGACTTCTCTATCCGATGGATTCGGATTTGCAAAGGGGAAGGAGCATGAAGAATGGCTGAATTTTGTGATGGAAGCAGCTGGAGTGAGCGATGTTGTGATGTATTTGAAGGTAGAAGAGAAGAGATAAGGGGATGGAGATGAAGAGTGATTACAGGATGAGAAATTGAAGAAGGCAATTGGAATAGGAATGGAAGAGGAAGAAATGAGATCTCCCTCTGGTCAACCACTCTATTTCACTAGAGATAATGTTACTGAATTATATGGAAAGAATGAGACGGATAAAATTGATGTATTCGAGAAACTACAGAGAACTTACACTCAAGAACAGGTATCGTTTATCCAATATTTCTACTTGTTCTATCACTTGTTTCTAATTCAGATCGATGAGCAGAAACGTAATGGATACTTCATAATGACTGGTGATCAATTGAATATAATCTATGGTCCATCATCTCCATATTACGATGAAGAGAGATTATCAACTCTCTCTTCAATTCCTTCTTCTTCACTTCCTCATCATATTGAAGAGAATATTCGTGCAGTATCTCGAATGAATTCATTCGATATTCGACAGAAAGATGTTGTTCTCTCTCCAGTTATCAATACTCCTCTTATATTCCAATCTGCTCTTCTATCTCAACCAATCATTCTCTCCCCTCTAGTATTCAGTCCTTCTATTCTATCTCCTGCCATATTCGGACCGGTGGTAAGTTTACATTTGAACCATATCATCATAACTTTGAAATAATCATTTGAATATATAAATATGATGCAGGTGCTTGGTCCATGGGTTTTCATCCCAGTTATTCTCTCACCTCGAGCTTTCTCTCCTCTTATTCTCAATCCGTAAGTGACCATTTCAGCATATTCTCCGAGGTTAGAATAATAGTATAATTTCAGTTTGATCTTTTCTCCGGTTGTTCTCAGTCCACTTCTCGCCCATCCTTTTATTCTTTCTCCTGGTTAGACAACTTTTATAAAAAAAATAACTGCATTTAATGTGAACATAACATTTCCATTGAAGGAATATTTAATCCATTTATCCTTTCTCCTCTTCTCCTTTCTCCTTTCATTCTTTCACCTCAAGTTTTCACTCCACTAATTCTTTCTCCATTTGCTCTCAATCCGGTAAGTCCTCGTTTCCTCACTATCACCATTAGCCCATAAAGGATGTAATACTTTTATTTAAACAATTTCGAATTTTTTCAGCTCATCCTAAATCCGATGGTCGGTTCACCTCTCATTCTTTCACCTTTCGTATTGAGTCCTATTATTTTATCCCCTCAAGTTCTTTTCGCCGTAGTTCTCAGTCCATATGCCCTCAGTCCATTGATAGAATCGAAATTAATTGCGTCCGAAGTAGTTCTTTCCCCTTCTTGGCTTTCCTAGATTACGTTATCATATGTTTCAATTATTTAGATATTAGCTCTTTCAATCATGCAATATTTTATATTGTTCTTCATGTCTTTCAATTCAATCGCTGTCATTCCCTAATATTCTTTCAATCGTGCAATTTTTTATTGAGCTGTCAATGCCAGAATAAATATCGGTTATGTTCAAGTGGGAAACCCGATGAGAACAAAGAGTACAAGTTAGTTCGATACGAACGAAGGTTATTGGATACTAGTAGTAAATATTACTTGTAGTTATATTACATGATAGTGCATTGTTCATAGTTATCCCTTGGAAGAATCTCTCCAATGATTGCTTCGACTCTTCCTACTCTAATATCTTCTTCATCACTTGATCTCCATACTCTTCCGTCTTGAATGAAAAGTCTTCGAAGAGATGAAAATGGAGATAATCGTCGACGATTGATCAATCTGTAAATTAGTTCCTCCAATAAAAAAAAGATTGATAAAAGACTGACATGGCGTATATAATCTCAAAGGCGAATAGGAGTAATGAAGCAGCGAGAGCAATGAAAAGACCAATGAAAACAATGGAGACACGAGAAAGAGTGACTGGAGTATTACCAATCTGAATGAGACAAGTCAATGGAAGGACCAGGAAGATAAATCAGTCACCTCAATGAAAGATCTTATTTTCTTCATAGGTCGATTGGTCCATCGTCTCCAATGAACACTATAGATCTTTAAGCTACAGATAATGAATAAATAAGTCTATCCTCACTCACTGTATCATAATCGTAAAGTTTCAAAATGATCTCATTGAATTTCTCAGCATGTCTTCGATTGAATTTCTTTTTGTGAAAGTAAAATACAAATGGTTGTTCTTCTTTGATTGAATCGGCAGTTTTCAGATTATGAGGAGCAATAGATGCATCGACTCTTAAATGAAGAATTGATTATTCATTCATCATTCAACTCTCAACTCACTCAACATAATCACAAGGTGGTCTGAATGGTTTCGATGGGTCGACAGTAGAGAGACGATAATCAGGAACATATGCAATTACTCTCTCATCATCACAAACTTTCACTGCCATCTTTTCGTAGTTTGGCTCGATCTGAAATTGAAGTTAAAGTCATTGCAAAATTGTCTCAGTGTCGTTTCTTTTTGTGCCTACTTCGTTATCAAGTAAACATTAAATAATATATGAGAAAACTCTCGTTTCCTCCTAAGTTTCAGCAAGAAGCATGTGACTGAATTCTTCCCCTTCTGCATGTAACAATGGGTTTACATATTCGAGAGGATCCTTCGTGACTTTCTTCACTTTTCAAAAAATCAAAGTTCCAAGAGTACTCACTTGTAATCGGAATGAATCATTTCGTACATTCGTTCCATATAATTCCATCATTTGTTCATCATAAATAAGAGAAGGGGAAGCTACCATCAATGCCTTACTACCTGATTTAAGAGCAGAGACGAGATCTGTGAGGAGACTGAAAGAGATGAATATTATTCAAAAGATGAATTCAAACTTACGTTCTTCTAAATAAAATCACATTCGAATTTCCTCTAAACTCAGCGTTATACGTATTGATGATAACAACCATCGCAAGAAGATAAAAAGAGAAGGAAGTGAGAGGAACCTTGAATATTGATTATACAGAGAATATAAAAGACACTATCTGAGAGAATCGACATATTTGTGAAGGGACTTTGCATTCTTCAAAACACAACCTATGCTCTTTCTTGCATGGTAGGTAGTGCGTGATGAGTGTATGCGGGGAAGGGGGTTTGCTAAGCTTCCTTGCTTCTCCGCGCTTAAGGCGGTAGTGAAAAGTACCTGATGACGTCATAGGTCAAAACTCGTAAATCGAATCCAATCGATTCGGGAGTTATCTAGTTGAATTCCTCGTCGAATTCTAAGACGATTTTACTCGTGAACATTTTTCGCTCAAATTTCATCCAACGCTGGAAATCGATAAATACGAAAATTTTGTCACATTTTATTTTTTAAACCACTTTT